>RDPX01000004.1:6163277-6217153 GCA_003991215.1 Morbakka virulenta
GTTTTCTCTCTATATTTATATATATATATATATATATATATATATATATATATATATATATATATATATATATATATATATATATATATGTGTGTGTGTGTGTGTGTGTGTGGTGTGTGTGTGTGTGTGTGTGTGTAATAGTATATATGATGACCTAACTTTTTAAATTTTCATGACAACCAACTAACAAAGTGGTAATTACAGATTTTTTGTTCCCTTTCCCTAACATATGCTCAATCTGTCCAATGGCAAAAAAAATTAAATGAAAAATGGGGAAAAAGCCAGGTACTGTAACGTTTTTTGGTTTACACAAAAAGTAACATAAGAAAATCACTTCAAAAATGATTTTAAAAAGCCGGCAGCGATTTTCAAAAGGTTCTGACCAGGAACAATAGGGAGAAGAACAGTTTAAGCACAAGTAGAAAGTGGCCACCGTGTCTATCAAAATGTCATCAAGTATCGCAGATGGGTTCACATGAGTACGAATTAAAAGGTCAGTTTCTGCAACTGCATAATAATTGGAAATGGCACATCACTGATTGGCCAATTTGTGAAGAATTCACAACACTGTTATCAATTAATAAGACAACGTTATCTTTAAAAAAAGAATGCATTTATTTGGTGTAACTCTGTATTCCAAAAGTGCAATCAGCCACAACCACAAAAAATAGGCTACCATGCGACAATAAAATGGGAACGACATCCATGCCCTAACTATTTAAGTATATTATTAGATCTGGTGACCTGCAATTTCTGTTTTGTACCAGCTGTGTTCATTTCACGTACAACATTTCATAAATCAAAATTCCGTATAATGTTTTAAGAGTGACATATTTAATATTTCAGAGGTCGACGGGAGACGAGTTCCTTTGCCAATGTAAAGGGCAAACCAGGTCTGAGCACGGTGGCCATGGCAAGTTGGATACAAGATGGGAGTAAAGGTGGGGTGGGATGCAGAGGAATTTCTGTGAATGGACTAACTGTTCGTTGACGACTTCTCCGAAAAGTGATGATGATGACTTGGTATTCAGCTCCTCCGATGTTAACCTGTTCGTTAATAGTTGTACCAATCAGCATTTCAAATAACCAACTCATTCATTTTGTTATTTCAGACACATGTCCAACTGTTACTATACGTAAGTCGAGCCAACAGCAATGAATTTGATGACTTACGACAGGGAGAAACAAACCCAGATTATATTATCAATTATTCACTCCAACTGTCTTACCCTCCCCCCATCCTCCCAGACGATCCAAAATTGAAGAGTTCCTACATAATCTAGGGCAAATGTTGCAGCCAAATGCATATTAAAGCAATATGTGCATGCAAATCTGACCGTCTGCAGTATAGGGATGATATATCAGGGTTTCAGGGGTCTTCTTCGATATTACAGCCTCGGAAGTTTTAACTGCGGATGTTTTCATTCATACAAAGCAATATTACCTGACACGTATTTTTTCTGGGCATTAACTTCTCTTCCGTTAATCCTGATGATAAGAAAGTCTGACGTTGTTCGCAGCTGACCGGGGCTCCCAAGTAATATTAATGGGTGGCCTGGCAAGACATCACAAGCAATACGGCAAGTTCTATTTGGGTTCATATGGATCCACTTTAAACTTTAATTAGTGGGTGTAAATTATGTGGTAAAGATCAAAATCTCAAAATATTTCTTGGCCATTTGTTTTCCATTTCGTCGAGACACGGAAGATTCCGGCTTCCGCTTTTTATTCCGCTCGATATTGCCTTCCGCTGGGTTTTCAGATAATGATCAAAATAAATATCAAAATAAATGTCAAAATAAAATCTAATGGTAAAAAGTAATAAGCACAAATTATAAATGAGGCATGGTGTAACCAATCAAGGTGCTCAATAAATTCCCATCCTTTGTAACCTTTACGACTGCTAGCGCCTTCGCTTTGGCACCATCTGGGCGAGGCCAAATAAAAATTTCAAATTGATTAAAGATAATTATCTTTATGACAGTACAAATCACACTTACCACGTGATCGCCCACAAAGTTTCTCGTAGTCCTCCATAGTAAAAAATAACTAGTCTGAAATCACCATTCAACAGTAGCAAATCCTGGCGATGAACTATGCTCAAGTACAAACCACAACCAAAACAAAATCTCAGCTAGTACCACGCCGGATGACAATTGACATCCGTTAAACAAAGTGTTCTACCGTTCTTATTACATTGTATATACTCAACGTTCCAAATCTTATGCTGAGTGTTTTTACAGCGAAAAACAAAGAAATGAACTGAAAAAATAATGACGGTGACCTCCAAAGGCCCAACAAACTGAAGTGAGTTTTTTACAGTGAATTTCTGTTTACTCTGCTGCGACTCTGAGGAGTGGGTGTGTCTGTCACCTTGAGAAATGTTTCTATTGTCCCAGATGGGGAGAGCCAGACAGGAGCTTAATTGACAGCCGGGGTTGTAATATTATTAATAGTTTCTGTTATTATTACAATTTATAAGAAATTAAAACATAAATCAGAACTGATTTATGTTTCCAGGAGTAGCTGAGCCGAATTAATCTCAGCAACATTTAATAATTGACTTACCACAATGACAAAATGAGCAATCAAACGTCCCCAGAATTGACCTGGTACAATTTACATGGGTCACAACAAGTAAAAAACTTAAACATCCCCTCAATTAGTGTGCCTTTCCCCAATTTGTTACAACGATTATCTTAAACATCAATTCGTATAAGAGTAACTGGCTAATAAGTATTGTTTTTTTACATATATATTCAAATTGTGCTTGTTGAAAATTGTTTGCTCTTGTGGTACTTGTGGTACCTCTGTACTCAAAATTATGTTGGGTCGTTGAATTACCTTGTCGTGCAGAAGCACTGAACTAAAATATAAATTTTCGTGCGAGCAGGAATGTTTCGCACAATCCTGTCAACAGGCACAATGTGTATTTAAAGAAAGTAATGTCAATGTTTTTATTTTGCACGACAAATCCTCAAAGAAATGTATTAATAACAAAACAAGACCAGTACTTGTAAGTCTCGATTTCATGGAGTACAAAATTAAATGATCATTACAATAAAGCTTGGAAATTTACTTACTACAAATGGATATGAAAATCTGTTAAGCACAAAGGAAACACGAACTGGCTGATAACTTACCTGACACTTTTGTTACCGCAATATCAGCCACTGATGTGTGTGTGACTGGGCTCCGAGAGCGCTGTGACACACGAGTTCGTCGTTTTCTCATTATTTGGTATAAGTGCACAGAAAATACATCAAAACTAAACTGATCCAAAACTTATACTCAGTACTTGCCCACAGAGTACTAATGAAGCTGAAAAGGTTATTGTTTGAGAGCAACACGTCTTTGAAAATACAATGCTGCTGTTAAAAAACAAAAAAAAGTGAATTGTAAATATGTACCACTGGGGAGCACAATCGCCTCAGAAAAAAAGAAGTTTGTCGAATAACACCTTGTGCGTTCATCCGTCACAATAAAGTGATAGCGGTGAATGATTGGAAAGTTGATTCATGACAGTTATGGCAACAAATAGGGCTGTTCGTAAAAATGTAATCCAATACAACATATTTGAGTGGGCCATGAGCAACAATGAAAAACGGGCTTGGAATAATTAAAGTAAAACGGGCAAAATGTACCTCCTTACCAATGAAAACGATTGCGTAATTATAACCCTATTTGTGTCAAATATGAATAACCAATGTCGATATTTGCTTGTGACCCTTACGACCTTCCAACACAAAGAATAAATTCTTGCTGTTTGAGTATCATGTAAACAAGTCTTGTGGTAATTGAAAATATGACATTCATTTTTGTGTCAAACTGAGGAATGAATTTTGTTGTCTCACGTAACAGCTCCAGCTCCAAACAGCTTTTTCTCGTCCTTTAAATAGGACAGAGTTGAATTATGAATGTGACAAATTTAAGTCGCCACCATCTGCGGTAAGAGCGAGGGGTAATTGCATCCCCAAAATAGTTAGGCTTTAANCGTAATTATAACCCTATTTGTGTCAAATATGAATAACCAATGTCGATATTTGCTTGTGACCCTTACGACCTTCCAACACAAAGAATAAATTCTTGCTGTTTGAGTATCATGTAAACAAGTCTTGTGGTAATTGAAAATATGACATTCATTTTTGTGTCAAACTGAGGAATGAATTTTGTTGTCTCACGTAACAGCTCCAGCTCCAAACAGCTTTTTCTCGTCCTTTAAATAGGACAGAGTTGAATTATGAATGTGACAAATTTAAGTCGCCACCATCTGCGGTAAGAGCGAGGGGTAATTGCATCCCCAAAATAGTTAGGCTTTAAAAAACTCCAAATTATTTGAAATACACTGAAAGTAGTCTGGTCTCAAGTGCCTCTGAGGAAAAATAAATAAACCAAAAAACTGACGTCAAACTGAAAGAATTCAGATTACCGTCACAGGTTTGATATTTTATTTTCATTTTGTCGTCCAGTATCTCGTCAAAGGAATAGCCAATCTTGATCATCAGGAAATACCACAGAAGATTTCACACTGATCACAAAATATGAGACGGTTTCGCCGAGGATACCTCGACCTACCTTCGGAGGTCAAGGTTCTCAATACTTAAAGGTCAACCACGTTGCCCCTGGTTAACTTACTTAGGTGGTTCAATTCTTATGATAGACTAACCATGATTCGTCTTCTCATTTGAATTGTGTCCAGGGTGTTGCTTTCCCGACTGTACGTAAAGTTTGTTTGTTTTTCTTTCCCCCCACATTATAACGTTATGTTATTCGAACAGACCTGCTTTACTGTGGTCCATAGCCGACTTCATTTAGTAGGCATTCAACATCCCAACCATTTTCTTCGGATTGATGAACCAGGTTCTCAAAGCGGTCTTCGTTTCTATAGTAATGGTCATAGTCACAGTCACAGTCACAGTCATATTCATGGTCATATTCATGCTTGTACTCATACTCGTACTCGTACTCATACTCCTACTCTTACTCGTACTCCTACTCGTACTCATACTCCTACTCCTACTTCTACTCCCACTCACACTCACACTCACACTCATACTCAACTATGTTGTTGTTGGTTTTTTTAGCTTTAACATCATTTTACCCCAGCAATTGGGGCTCAGACGGTGCCCTTCAGAGGGGCTTTGATTTGGTTGTGAGGAATTTCTTGGCCAGATGCCCTTCCTGACGCCAACCAATGGCTTTTTTTTCTTTGTAAAGTTCCAAATTCTCATCGCCATCTCGGGGAATCGTACCCGGTACTCTTGGTAATTGTGCAGTTGCACCAACCATTTAGCCACGGCTCCTCAATGTCAACTATGTTGACGAGAGTTAAAAGTAGAATGGAACAATACAATCAGACAGTCATTGTCTTCTAAACCAATTTACACATACTTTATTTTAACTGATCAAAATGCTTTTCCCCACAAACAAATCACCCTTCATGTGCAATAAACCAGCATGGTGAGTTAAGAATCATTCTCACAACATGACTGCCGGTAATACGACTTGGCTTTCAGTTTTCATCAACTAAAAGGGAAAGATCCTGACAACTGAGAGCTCCGCGTTTCCATACTTTGTGTGTGTGAATTGAAGAACATTGAAAGATCAGAAGAAACTTCATGAATTGAAACTCGAGCTAAAAAAGGCAAGATTCAAATGGGAGATCATAGATTTATTGGAGATCACAAGAAAAGGTGAACAACAAGCCCAAACACAGAGTGGACATCCATTCCGTATCAGAGGACGAAAGAAATCCACTGGAGGAGTAGGTTTCCTTGTCAACAAAAGTAATCAAGACGTGGTTCTGGCGTATGAAGGAATGAATAGCAAAGTGACACCACTTTAACTGAAAGTCAATAATAAAAATAAACTAGGAGTGGTACAAATGCCTGGACCAACAACAACCCATTATGTTAAGTATGGTGAGGAGTTCTGAGGGGGAGCAGCTGACATAAAGAAAAACAGGTCACAACAAAGATATCATAGGTGACTTTGATCCAAAGGTAGGTCAGCATGAATAGAATGATGGATTTGCTATTGAACGATTTGGTGTAGAACACAGAAATGAGAGAGAAACCAGGCTGGTACAGTTTGCATCTTCAGAGAATTTGACAACAACAAACACCTGTTTCAAGAAAAGAAAAAATAAGAAGTGGGCATGGAAGAGCCTAAATGAAATGACAAGAGCAAGATGGGTT
This sequence comes from Morbakka virulenta, assembly GCA_003991215.1. Classification (NCBI taxonomy): domain Eukaryota; kingdom Metazoa; phylum Cnidaria; class Cubozoa; order Carybdeida; family Carukiidae; genus Morbakka; species Morbakka virulenta. The sequence goes on from RDPX01000004.1 coordinate 6,169,475, forward strand.
ACAACTTGAACCAAAAAACATCATGCTAGATTTCGATGTCATTTAGTTTAAAAGACCAATGCTGGAAGTGATTATAGGTTAATGAGAGTTATCATCAGGCTAAACGTAAAAAAATAAAGGAACAAAATGCTGAGATCAGGTAAATCTATTGCCAACATTGGGGCGCTGATGGAAAAGAAAGATGAATTTTAACGTAAATCGCAAAATCGGATTCAGATGATGATAAAGGAAGAGAATTGGGAAGAGAGGGCAAGAAAGATCACGTAAGCCATATAGGAGTGTGCTTTTGAAATGGTAGGGAAAGATCATAGAAGTAAGACCAAAAAGCTTAAACCTGGAAACAAAGAGCTACTGACAAAGAGAGGTAAAATAGCAGGGGTAGATCGGACCGCAAGAGAGAACATGGAGAACAGTGACCTGTGTAAAACCATCAGAAAGATGATGATAAAATATGTTAGAGAACATTACATTTCGCGAAGTAAAAAACAATTGACACAGATCGAAACCTGAAAAGAGCATCCAATCGCAAAGAAGAAAGCAAAATTTTTATACCAGCTCTCAAAGAGCAAAATGGAACTATCATGACAAATAGTTAAGAATCCGTGATAGATGTGCTGAGTTGTATGGAAATATCTATGGAAGTGTAAAGACAGAAAGAAAAGAATGTTAAGACAAGAGATAACAGTTGACTTTTGACTTGAAAACATTCAAGTCATGTGAAAAATGAAAGCACTCAAGAGGCAAAGGTTTCACATTCTACCTGTCCAAAGAAAAGAACACCTTCATAGAAAGTTTTATAATACGGAGCTACAACTACATAAGGATGAAAGCGTTCAGAGAAACTAGTCAGACGAGGTGCAACAAACTGACCTGGTACCAATAAGAAAACGTCATCAGCACATTTTCCATGATAATGCCTATAGAAAAGACTATGGCAAGTCGCTTTTCTTCAGTGAAACAAAGGCTAAAGAAGATCTGTACCTGTCAAGTTACAAAACACGTCTCGGAACTCCATCAAGAACATAGATGAGATGACGGAGCATCTGTCCAGATATTACAACAGTACTCTATGGAAGGACGGATGGAAGATTTATAAAGACACAAGGGGGTCTCAGGCGTAAGATGCTCTTAAGCACAATACAAAAAACCAACCTTTGTAGAAGCACACTGACTAACATGCTGAATAAAAAAACGCTAAGAAAGATATGGAGAAAAAGAAAAACCATACAGCCTCATTAATGAGCATTCCTCAAGAGGAAAAGCAACCTTACCAGGATTAACATACGAATGATTGTCTAAAAAAATTGGAAGGAGATAAGGACTAAGCTTTTTACTGAACGACATAAGTTGCCTTTTCGCAACATTGAAAGAAACCAGCCATTTTCTTCCCGATTTTCTGCCACCGTCAAGGACAGATTCTGAATCTTTTTCAAGTTTGACTTGCTACTGTTCAGTTGTCTTTTGGGCAATGCTAGAGTAACTGCAAGATAGTGTCATTAGAATATATTTTTATAAACTGGAGCATTGATGTTAAGAAAAAAGAGTTGGTCAAAGGATAGAACACAGTAGTAGGCCACCATTAACAAATTCTCATCAGCTAATAGTTAGGGGCCTCTTAAATTAATTGTATACCCCTTTCGTAACCCCTAATAGCCTTTTGTCTCGAAATACTGCTGAGAACCAAAGTAAAATTATGAGAGAGCGCAGAAAATGAAGAAACTACTGTAATCTGGTCTTAGTGTAGGTCAGAAATACTATACTGTTTGCAATTATGATATTATTATCGTTTTCTGGAAGTAATCATTTTTGCATCTCCCATGAAGATGCATTCAGAAACTTTCTGAAGCATTTTAAGTCAATTCAAATGTCCGTTTTGACAGATGGGTGCAAGTTCTATACAAAATCATTTCAAATAATTTTTTCTATTTGGACCAGCTGAATAAGCCAATTATATTAAAGATCCATCAAAATACCTTGAAAGACAGGATCGACCAAATAAAGATGCATAAAGGAAAAAAAATGGAATTTAAGCAATAATACGAAACCAGAGAGGACTTACAGAGGTCTCCTTAATAACGCCTTGAAAGAGAAGATCATAGCCTCCCTAAATTTACTAAGGAATGGCTATTAGATACTGTTAACAAACAAGGAACTAGTCTAGAAAATTATATGACGAATTCTATTAGTATTGGCGTAGAAATAATTAACAATGAATTTCAGGAACGTCCAATGGAAATTAAGCTCTTTTACCAAGAATCAAAACTATCTGTAAGTTTCTCAACAAGAACCCTAGACAAAAGTGTTTTTGCCACAATTACACCAGCTTCTAAAATTCTTACAACAGTGACTCTGGGTTAGCGACACCTAAAAAACTTTCAGTATCATAAGAAAGATGAAGTCATAGGTTTGGTAAACTATAACCCCAAATAATGTAAAAAAACCCAATAGAATGATGCAATTCGTATATTAACAAATCCCAAAGTGTTTATAATTGTCAATTATTCACGTCGTACATATCTTTTAAAATGCTGAAGAGTTTCGAACTGAGACATAAAGAGGCTCCTCTTGTGGGTTTTTAGCTGCCCAGAAAATGAGTAACTGAAAATACAACCGATATCTTTGATTTTAGAGGGTGCAGTCAAAATAAAGAGTGATAGATTTAATTGACAATTAAAGTCTCAAGATGTAATTAGAACTTAGATGTCTGTATATTAAAATTTTAATGCAATAAAATTGGCTGTTTTTCACGTGAATATGAGCACAACCTAAATATTTGTACAAATTGGTTTTGTTTCCTTGACAGAGAAAACCCCAAAGTGGTGAATTTTTAATGACCTCATTTTTTGCACTAAGTATTCAATAGGCTTACTCTGTGAGCAAAAGAGAAAAAGTTTAAAAGTTGCACATTCATGTCTCACTCACCCTTATTAAGTTTCTTGGCCCAGGCCCTTTTAACAACTTCCAATGCTTTACTCCCCACTTCTAACAAAATGAGGTTTTTGGAAGCTCTTTTGCTGAAACTTTGTCCCACTGAGGGTTTAAACACATCCGTCGATCGTCGTTTCCTAATGTTAAAAGCGTTTTTCGCTCTAGAAGCCTATACTAGGTATGAACTAGTATGAACAGAAGAGTGGGTCAATCTTGGACAAAAAATAAAGCTATACAAAGTACAAAGGGCAGGCGAATTGAGGGGACCATGATCGTCAACGACGGTGGACATGACACGTAGATATATAAATACCTATGTATTTTTGTTGTCAATGAACATTAATAGTAATTTGATTGAAAAGACAGAGCCAAAAAAAGCTTGTCCAAGAAAGTAAACCCTATTGTGCTGCAACTCCTAAAGTTCCACTCAGAAAAACGTATTCAAGTTTATATTTCCTTTACTTGTCCAAGTTGGTAAGAAAAGTGCAGCAAAGGGTAAATTTGTTTTTCCTGTACTTTGTCATTTGGTACTTTATCCTTACCTTAACTTAATCCTCTCCGTGCCAGGAGGCACAGAAGGCCCCGACATCACTGCTCCACTTGGATCGGTCTGCAGCTGCACGGCGTGTTGCATTGCACGTGCTCCAGCCTGATTTGTTGCGCTTCATCTCAACCATTCTGTGCCACGTTGATTTTTGGGGTTAGCAAAAGATCTCGTCGGACGCTCAACTTCCCGAAGGCTTTGTCCCAGCGTCGTCAAAATCCCGTCGTCGGCGATCTCCGCTGCTACCTGATTTTCGTGAGTAATGATGTTTAAAGTTTCGGTAACATGGATTTTTTACATGAGTTGGTTGTTAACCCAAACAAAACCTGGAGGACCAGGGATCACATTTCGTCTGGCCTCTCCCCTTCGATCTGTCTGGCATGGGTGCCCTACCAGGAGCACAAGGCTCCAGCCAGCAAAGCTCTCAGGATCAACAAAGCACGCCCGCCTCCTAATCGCGACAAGATAGTGATCCTTTGGGAGGTGGTGCTTGATCAGTTGTACGAATTTGAACAAGCTTTTTATTTATAACTATGGTACTTTCCTTTTTGGCAATGTACCATAGTTGTAATTATGCCATAGTTATACCATATAACCACCATATTATATACAATATATTATACCATAGTACCCAATGAAAGGCGACACTGTATTATTTATAACTAGATTTAATAAGATGGTTTGAAAGCAGAAATCAGTTAATCCAGATATCTGTACATGCTTTTAAGCAGTATGACTAGCATTTTTGTAAAAAGAGAACCTCTGGGTTACCTGTATGAATGAAACTATGAAAAACATCCTTACGTTTTACAGTTGGGTAATGGACAATACCAATGTCATTCAAAGAAAAACTCTTCTTTCACCTCCAACTTATTCTTTCTCTTCTTCTTGAGTTATTAGTTGATTATCATAACCTCCCTCTTACCTTCTAAAATACAAGTTTCAGTCCCCACCATTTTTGGAAGAGTTCAATACCATCACAGAAATTTAATTGAAGGGGGACAGAGGGCTTATGTTTCCCAATATTTTGTCCTACGCAAATTATGACTGGGGATATGGACTGAAATACGATTTAACTTTCTTTTATAGAAGACAATAGTTGATCGCGCAAACATAACCTTAAAATGAAAACCGAAAAATATCGCAGGAGGATCGCGTTTATCATATGATTACCATTAGCTCAATGGAAAGCCATTTAAGGCTATGAAAGTGGGGTATTATTATTGTTAGCATTCTAATACATTGTGATACGATGGCTGTGGTAGTGAAGGCCTATCTTAGGTAGACATAATTTTGGAGGGATACAATAACTTCATCCAGGAAGCAAGCCAATGAAGCTGCAACGATTGTCAAAAATCAGATGGAGATTTCGATGTTCAAACACTTCATAGAGGGTACAAATACAAACGGGCCCAATGAACCAGTTTCATTTGGTACCTTGGTATATACGAACTTGGTAACAAACCTGGCATTAATGAAAAAGCTGCTCCTTTTGACAAAGACTTGTCATACCAACTGAAAGCACCTCACCATAGCTGGCATCAGCAGTGGATCTTGTTGAGTCAAGAGGTAAAAAATTTTAAAAAATTTTCTTTAAAACGAAAAAGCTGTTTTTTGTAAAAAAAGAGAAAAAAATATTTTCTTCATACAGCGTATTATGGTAAGCAATCACTTGCCACTACTTTGCCTTTTGCGACAGCTTTTACAACTCCGAAAAAAATTGTGAATGCCTCTATAGAACGTAAATCATCAACTGTATCAATTAATTTCCCTTAACTATTCAGAAATGAAACTGGATTTTTCTGCTTTCTTGTTTTCTATAAACACAAAATACGGGTTTTTGTTCCAATTATCAGCCATTTGCTAGGATTTGGCGATATCTAAGACGATTCTCCTTGTCAATCAGGAAAGTTCCTTGAAAGATAAAAAAGGGGTGATTTATTGCCATTGTTTAGGGCGTGTTTTTCTATCAACTCCGCTGGTTACAAAGTCCTATATTTACCTCGTTTAACACAAGAGTTAATTGTACCAGCTATTGTAAATACATGTTGATTCTAGATGAGTCATGTGGGAAACTAGGGAGTATAAGTAACTGGAAAACTTACTAGATTCTCTAAGATCATTTGGATTCTTCAAGATAGTATCAAGATTGTATTAGACTGATGGAAGTGTTTCACTGGTTGTGTGTTTCACTGCTTTGGATTGTAATGAGTCTGTATAACTTGGCTCATTAGTGTTTATTGAATGATTATTGATGAAAAGATTAGTATACAGTCCTCTAGATTGGAGTTTTATTTATTTCTCTATCTGAACCGCGCATCGAAGACATCGGATCTTCAACANGGGAAACTAGGGAGTATAAGTAACTGGAAAACTTACTAGATTCTCTAAGATCATTTGGATTCTTCAAGATAGTATCAAGATTGTATTAGACTGATGGAAGTGTTTCACTGGTTGTGTGTTTCACTGCTTTGGATTGTAATGAGTCTGTATAACTTGGCTCATTAGTGTTTATTGAATGATTATTGATGAAAAGATTAGTATACAGTCCTCTAGATTGGAGTTTTATTTGTTTCTCTATCTGAACCGCGCATCGAAGACATCGGATCTTCAACACCAGCTGCTTGGTGATCATTTCAGTTTCTCTGAATATTTTGTTCGTATTTCGTGAACACTGTAATATCTGCGTTGTTCTGAATGAAAGGTTTGTTCAAATCCCAGAAGGTACGCTTGGAATAGAACGTTTATAGTAGGACGTCTTGGCTAACTTTGACCCAAGGAGCAAAGGTGTTCGCAGAAAACGCAAAGAAAGAAAAATGTTTTGATGCATCATCCCTTTTCTGTTGCATAGAAAATTAAAACAAAAGCAAAGCAGATGGTAGACGTCCTTGTCCACGTACATAAAGAACTGTTTAAAGCAATTATTGTCTTCGAAAAGCACAGCTTAGTAATGAATTTAATTTTTAGAACAACGACAAAAAATATTTATTAGTAATCTGGATTTGTCAGCTTTACTTAATTCTTATCATGGCTCAGTCTCATTAACTGGAATTTTTCAACATAAAACTATTTATTATAATATGACTTACTTAACTTAATTTGTCAACTATATTTAAGTTGATCATGGCTTACCCTCGTTACCTTGAATTTTTCAACGTCACTACTGCACTGGTCACAACATCTTTTTCGTTGTTGTACTCTTCATGAAAGCAATTACTTTATTTTTGAACCCTGGAAAAAAGTTGTCTACAATGATGCAAAATAGAACAAGGCACCAATTCAAAAGAGTGGGAGTGGAAATATCACTTACTGTGACAATTCTGGTTCGAGAAGAGAAAAAAGACACCTGGATAGGATGAAGCAAATTTAAGAAGCTAATTAACGATGACTTAAAAGATGAGATAAACGTCTGACAAAATTTGGAAAACGAAGAGGAAGTAAATTTGATTGACGAGTAACTAGAATATGGAGTAATCTGCATGGATTAAATGCAAACGTTGCAGAAAGGGTACAGTTTTAACGTACACTGAAGGACTAATCTTTGAACAAACAATCCTGGCTATTCTCTTGTATCCGTACCAGGCCACTTCAAAAATGACTGATGGGTTCTGATCACCTAAGGCCCTTGGGTAAGAAGTGGTGATATGAGGTTTTGTAGGCAACAGTTAATATTATATAAAGAAAAGTATTGATTTCAAATGTTTTAACTTGCAACAAATCTTCAATTCAGGACTACTGCGTTTTCTTGGAAGTCAGTTCAGATTTATCATTCCCAACACCTCAGTTGACTGTGAATTTCTATCCAAGTCTCTCTTTCAAACAATAAAATAAAGATAAGCAGTGAAAAAGGACAGTGTAAAGTCAGACATCACATTACGCTTTAAACAAAAACCTTCACTTCAAAACCATGTGATTTGAATCCCAGCTAAAACGAGAACGGGCTACAAAAAAAAAAGAACAGTGATTAAACCATTTCCAAAGACAAGAGGGAGAGAAAATTGAGCAACACTTGATTTCCACCTCCATTGAATGAAATCATGTCAGTGGGGTTTTTGAGAATTTCTGTTGTTCTAGTTTGTTATGAAAAATGAATGGTGAAAAGGATCTCCGGTTGTCATTCACTAATTAAATAAACAATCTTCGTTGAAAAGGTAATAGAAAACCAAAATAATTCTATGCTGTAAAATCTGTTTATTTGATATCCTTGCCTGACGTTATTTTGTTTTTCATTTATTTTAATCCATATTACAGTGGAAATTGAACAGCATATAATTACTTTCCTTCATTTAAAAAGCGTAAGTTAAGGTTTGTAATTTTACTTCGTATTTTCCAGAAATTATGTACTGACACTATCAGTTAATAGATAAAAATACCCTATCTGTGAAAGGCTCGTTGGTGAAAAGTGACAAAACTTTTTCTTTCTAATGAAACTTTCAACCGACGAAACAATTTACTGACGAAAACATTTTACCGATGAAGTTTTCAACATTCCCAGAAATCTGTGTTTGGTGATTTTTGACAGATTTTAGGCTACTTGTTAAGAACAAAGTTAATAGGTTTCGAGAAACGCATGTCAATCTCCTCGTCATGGGTTAGGAATGAGCACCCTTGACTTAATGGTTAGAACAGTTCCACGGTAACCAAGAGGTTTTGAGTTCGATTCCACTCGGGGAATCGAACTCAGAACCTCTTGTTACCCGTGTGCATATCAATAAAGAATGAAAAAGAGAAAACACACAGTAAAAGACATTAAAAGAATATTTTTTGACACAAAACGTCATGCAATACCAAAAACTTTTTTCTGCACGGACAGATCTCTTGCATTCAATACAGACCTTTTCCAAATCCTGCTGATGGGCTTGAAATTCCTGTACTTCTGAAATTTTCTTCCAACAGTGTATCACCAATAACAAAAATAAAAATATTTATAACCGAAATATATATTTACCATATCAAGCCGAAGTATACCAATGGGGCTGAAGAGCAGGACGAAGATGTTTCTGGTGCGTTTATTAAAACTAAGGAAATAAAAAAAGTAGAAGAAAGAGGAAGCCTGAAAGTTAAGGACGATTTTAAAAACAAAGACAATTATAAACATTGATTTTGACATTGACATGGACATTCATGTAAAGAAAAATAACAATAAATAAATGAGAAAATTGCATCTGATTTTCTTCTTTTCTTTTATTTTTTCTCTCTGAAGAAAAATTTGAAATCAGTTTAATGTTTTCGTCGGTGAAAAGTGACGAATTTTCTCCTGTTTGACGAAATTTTTAACCGATAAAATATTTTAAGGTTTTACTTATAACCCGACAAACGTTTCACCTATAAGTTTTAAAAGTTTTCTGTAACGTATATTACCTGGCTAGAAACAGCACATTCACTAGATTACTTGCGATCCTGTATAGTGCAAGTCGAATTCTGCTGTTACCGGTCGAGTAGTTAACCTTTGCCGTTAACTTTATTTTCACAGATAGTTTTTGATGGAATCTTTTAATTTAATCTAAAATTTTGTAGTTCTTTAGGTTTTATTGGAAGGATAAACAAGGTCATCTGGGTGGGCTTTGTGGTCAGCATTTCAGTTGTTTTATGAAACGTTTTGTCCTTAATAACTGTCTTTGGAGACAATTCCATATCAATCAGCGTGCTTCATTGGTTTTGACCAAATCATATTTAAGGATTTTGTTAACACCCATTTTCTACTTTTGAATTTAAAGAATGACTAGGGTACCCAACAGAGTTCAGTAAAGTATTGTAGTCTCGGTTTCTTGTTGTATTTTTTCAACTAAATCGCACAAAGGCTCTAAGGCCACTGAAAAGAGCCACAGGACAACCTAACTACTAGATACCTGTTACTAAGGACCTTAAGTCGATTAAGACTATAGCAAGCCAAGGAAACAAGGAGAAGGGAGAAAAGTTGAGAGAGTAGCACTGCTGGGAAAGCAACACAGGGCATAAGTGAAAGTCTTGTACTTAAATATCTTGACAAAGAATCGGTAAAGCGTCGTATAAGAGCGAGAAATACAATGGGAAATCTTAAAGTGTACTACAAGATGAAAAATGCTCCTACCTGCATCAGGCATAAAAGTAATTGCAGAAAAGGGACAGAAATGACGCAATTTTACCACGTCAAAGCTCTTCATTGCTTTCAGAAAGTTCAGGGCCAATCAAATACACCCTGCAATTTACGTATACCAGTATGAACCCTTCTTCTTGATGTGTCATGCTTGATGTCAAGTTTTGGCAACCATGACCGGCACGAGATTTCGGTACTGGATCGCGTTACTGAGGTCGTAGATGTTGTCAAATCCCGTCAACTTTCGAAAAAAAACCTTCTCGGTCTGACGCGTCCCAGATAATGTTTCCGATTCGAGCTAGTCTTCTCTGGTAATCTTTCCAATAAAGACTATTTGTCTCTTTTCAATTTGTTGTGTAACTACTGGTTGTATCTGCATTTGCTATAGTACACTAACGTTGGTCACATGTTTAGTCACATGAACTCTTGAGGATTTGTCTGTAGCACCAGCATTCAAATACTTCGATTTTTTTATTGTGACTTTTACAAGACTTAAAGCTTTGCAGCCACATAAAAGTCCATAACCTAATATAGAAGTAGTTTGAACTACTCAAAAAACCCATCCAAAACAAAAGTTATAACTGGATTTAGGCATAAATGACCAAAAATGAAACTTTTTTTTGCAAAAGTAGGTAAAACATTAAAATCTGTAAGCAATAAACATCGTTGCATAAATCCATTTAAATCAGTCAAACCAACAATGCATTTATTATTTCATTTATAATATATTTCGAGGAGGATTTTCTCATCATCAGATTTAGGAGAATTCACAAATAGTTTAAAAGAATATAAAATGTTATAACTAATATATATATATATATATATATATATATATATATATATATATATGTTTTCTCAGAGAGAACAGATGTATGTATCAATGAGGAGATGATCACTGATAACAATGTCACAACTCTGACATATATTAAAAACTGTAAAAAAGCAAAAATCACCTCGCAACATACAGTTAACATGAAAGTACCTGAACGAAAACAAGTTGTTGACTATACCATTTGACAAGGGAATAGGCATCTGAAAATGAAAACTGAAACATATAAAAAGAAAATATATGACATCATAAGCTTACCTCAGTTTCGAAAAGTTCTTCCTAAACGAAAGAATGATAAAGAGCATGTGCTGAAGGAAGAAGAAAGAGTATTGTCAGTGTTAAAACAGCTCAAAGGACAAATTGAAAACGATTGGAAGTCAAGTACCTTGCTTGTATGGATTGGCAAAGATACATAAAGCTAATATACCTGTGTGACCAGTTTTGTCTATGCCTGGATCCGCTTACTTTAAGATAGGAGTGTAAGTGTACGAATAGATATCTATTTTTTGATAAATGCCGTATAAACTCTTCTACAAAAACCATGTCACATTGCTTTCCAGATACACTTAGATGATGATAGAGAAATTATCAGTTTTGATGTAACATCTCTTTACACGAATTTTCCTGTTGATGAAGCAATCGATGATTGTACGAATTTGCTTTTCTCCGGCAAATACCAAAAACCGCCAGTAGACTAAGAAATATTCAAATCACTTTTAAAGACATGCAGTTGCAATGTCATTATGCTGACGAACGATGGATATTACGAACAAGTGGATGGTCTGGCCATGGGAAGTACTCCTGCGCCAATGCTGACAAACAATTGGATGAACAAATTTGATACTACAGTGAAAAGAGATGTAGTGCCATTCACTAGATGCATGGATGACATTCTTAGAGATATTAACAAACATGATATTGACAAAACGCTATAAAAAATCAATAGTTTACATCCCTTACTTAAGTTAACAACAGAACGAAAGAAGAACACGTCACTTGCTTGTCTTGATATGCTGATCACTCGTGCTGAAAGAATATTATCCTCCGCGTGGTACACAAAAACAACTGACACGGGGCTTACCATGAATTTTCATTTATTAACACCGAAAAGATATAAGCGTTCTGTAGTATCAGGAATGATTCACATAATTGTAGGAGCATGCAGTACGTGGAAAGCTGTTCATGAAAGTATGACTAAAGCAAAGAAAATATTGGAAAATAATCAACATCCCTCGTCCTTCTACTATCCAATTATAAAGAAAACTTTACATTTGATTCTTCAGGGCAATAGAGTTAATAAGAAAGAGGAGTCTGAACCTATGGAACGTAAAATGCTGTGTCTAAATACACCATACAATGTTGTGTAGTGCAAAAAGAACACTAAAAAGGTTACTGCATAAACAAGGTATTTATCTATTGTTGCAAAACAGGAGACGTGTCAGGGAAGATGCAACATTTGTTTTCTCATTCATAATAAATTTAGGACTACTTCTATCCAACCAAAAGGAAATATATTTAAAATATATGGTACACTTAAAATTAGGGACGGAGATACTAAGTAGAAACGATCATTTAAAGGCATCTAATAAGCAGTGTTTATAGAGCTATTGATAAAGATCAGTAAATGTGTAGCCTGCCCTAAATTGATGAGACATGTAACAGGGGTGGATTAGTTAATTTAGGTCTAATGTCAGAAAGCTGATAATGTTCACAACCTCAGAAAAATAGACATAATGATGGGGATAGTAAGAGGAATTATTGTGTTATTGGGTTCTCCAATAGGCCACCATCCTTAAGCAACAACCTCTGTTTTCATATCCCTCTTTTGCTTCGTCAATAGCCCTTTTTTTTAAAGTTAACCTTGCTTGATTTTCCTCTCATTCTATGATGCTACAAAATTCTACTACGAATTGGCTAATATACACATATAAATACATATATAGTTATACATATAGACCCATACAAGGCATAATGTCACTAAATGTATAAATATTGCATGGAGCCAGTGAAGACATTACAGAAACAAAAAAGATTAACCCTAGTGTTAAGAGCTAATCTTAGACTTAAAACATTTCAGCCATATTATATAGAAAAGCACTCAAAACGAAAGGAGCTCCACTCTGTTGATTTAACTACTCAGAATGTGACCTGCAGGTACTGGTAGAATAAAGGTGAAATAAATATTAGCAATTTCGGTTAAACCCCTTTTTTTCCTCTTTGAAATCACGCTACATATCACGGTCGACTTCTTTTGAGTTATACAGCTTTTAAAAATCCTAATGAATGACTGAGTTGAAAACTGACCAAATTTAACCCACTTACAATTTATTTTACTGCAATGTAGTGGGAAAAAATAGAATCCCTGTTTTTTGCTGGCAGGAAACTAGTTTCACATTAATAAATAATAATAGAATATGAATGAGTACAATTATTAATTGAGCAAATATTTCCAGGGCTAATGAAAGTCAAAAGTTCATTAAAAGAAAGATCCAATTTTTTTCAAAGCCATCTCCTCATCTCTCTCAACATTTCTACCCTTATTTATTTCTTAAACAAAAGAAAATGAATGCCTGTTTAAGAGATGTTCGTATCTTTCGTGCTGGAAGTATTTAAAGAAGTCTTGTCCATGTCAACCCTACATCCTGTCTACAAACGTCCTAAATTTTTGTATTTTTTGTATTGTATTTTCATATTTTCCTAAAAAAGTTCTAACACGTTTTAGTCTAAAAAGTAGCGTATTCATAAAACAGACAAAATATATTTTCCTAAAGGATTTCTAACAAGTTTTAATCTGAAAAGTAGCGTATTCATAAAATAGAACATATTTTCCTATTGCACAGCAAGTCAAAGTATTCCTTCTATCATTTTACAAAAAGTTTTTGTTGGTTTCCGGAAAATAGCTCAGGCTTTAAAGGTTTTTATTCACGTTAGTTTTTTTCTCTAGAACTGTGGTCAAAAAAGTTGGTACAAGGAAAAGTTAATCATGTACAAAAACGATACATATTAGCAGACATTAAAAGATAGACAGGAAAAAGCTACTGTCTTGTAGGTTTGACTTCCAGGTGAACTCCTATATTAAAAGTGACACTCATTTTAATTTAGAGTATTTGATAAAAGTACCCTTCCACTGACATTGCAATTTTGAATTCACCGCTATTTAACTTACTTTTAACTGACTTTCTTTAATTTTTAATGAAAGCTCTTTTCAAGTGCAGGTGTCTTATACAAGTAATATGCTGTTAGCTAGAACAGTTTCTTTGAACATGGTTTCTATAAAATACCCTTCTTTGTAACATCTCTGAGTATTTGCAAAAAGCTCCCCTTTTTGCAATCCCCAGGTCCTAGGATTGACACAAATTCACACCCCTTTTTTAGCGTACAGGGATGAGTAACATTTTATACATAGGAGTAAAGCTATCGAATTTGAGTTTCAATCGAAGGGCTCGACATCCGAATAGCAAAGAAACAGAACCCCTCATCCCCTGTGTATCGAGTTTCTTTGTAAACAAAGTTCATTGGAACATTAAGCAAGTATGCAAAGTCTTGATTCTTTCTGAAGTACTGCTATTTAATCTCTGATATTCTAGCAATCGTCTGAACAGCCGTGATTACTAACTTCCGGAACCAAAAATGTCTCTGCAAATTCGGTTTGTTTGTTAGTTTACTTTGGCAATGACAAAACTATGGAAGCAAATAGCCTTAATTCTAGAGTGATCTAGGCTATCGTAATTTGGTTGTTCAGCATAAAATGTGTAAACACAAGGAAGATGACTTGCTACTGTAACTTTAAGAAGAAATTGTTCACAGGGGTAAACAGAGATGATAAAGTCTATGAAATTCAATCCATTAAGGGTGGTTGAAAAACTCTTATGAATTGAATTTGTTTTAACGACTCCGAAGCGTTTTTAACACCAAGTGAGGTATATATAAATGAATACATTTTTATACATATATATACATATTAATACATGTATATTTAAATATTAATCCATTCATTCATTCTCCAAGCGATTATTCTCTATGTACATGAGGCCTTTCATCCGATAAGATCCATCTATGCCTTCACAATCCGGTCAGTATGGCCTCTTTACCGAAGGTATCCAACCACCTCAGCATTGCAGCTCTCATCCTCATTATGATGCACGCCAGTCCACTGCTTCTCCTCACTATTTTTGTTTTCAGCCCTGCGTTTTACAGCACTATGTTATCTCGAAATACCACTGAAATAAACAATAAAAAGCTGAGCGCAATATACATAAAACCAATTTTGTATGAGAATAATAGTGAAGTTGGTGTTGGTGAATTATTTAATAGACGAGTGGAAAATTACATTTCATTGAAATGGATTCGAACAAGTAGCTCCTCCTTTTTGCTATACCAATCAAGCCATTGTCCATGAATTTCTTAATTAGATAATTTTGTGACGCAATCTTCCACTTAGTTCTACCACATTTCTTTCAGGTTTCTATCTCTGGTCAAATCATTTAAAAATATCCACTAAGGACTGAGCCTTCCGCAGTACCATTTCTCTTTTAAGAAAACAACATCTTGTCCCCAAGAACATCGTTTCTCAGGCTTTTGGGTAAGTTCTGTTTCCTAGAGCGAATAAACAATTCAGAAACTTTCGATAGATCTTTCTCAGCGATTGAATCATCGATTGAATCAACGTAATCAATTTCAAGATGGCGGACGGAGCGGTCATAAGCTCTGTGAAAGTTGCTTTTTACATTTTGTTGATATATTGTTCTTTTTCATATGGAAATGGAGATATTTGTTTCGTACCTGCATCGAAATCACTAACAAGAAAGGAGTTTAAACAAACACTATCCAGAAGAGGTTTGAAATTAGTTCACCAAAATGTTCGTGGCATTCAAAACAACATAGCTGAGGTACAAGAATTCATTTCATCTCACAAGGAAATTGACATTTTCAGTGTATCTGAAACACATTTACAAAATGATTTCCTAGTGGAGTCGGTGTTTGTTGATGGATATGATTTTTTGGGAAAATGCCGCTCTAAAGGTTATGGTGGAGGAGTTGGTATTTTTGTTAAAAACAATATTCACTACAAACGCAGAACAGATCTTGAAAACACTTCTCTTGAAATCATTTGGATTGAAATTTTTATAAAAAATGCGAAATCAATTATCTTTGGCTGTTGCTATCGGCCTCCTGAGACTTCAAATTATCTTCCAAAGGATTACAATGAACTGTTAACTCAAGTAATTACAAATGTGAATAAAAAACAAAAGGAGACAATAATAATGGGTGATTTCAATGTTGACTACAGTAATAGGTCAGCTGCACAAAAGGAATTCAAAAACCTTATGTCAATGAATGGTTTCAAACAGATCGTAAAATCGCCGACGAGAATAACAAAGGAAACGTCATCACTTATAGATCTCATTTTTGTAAACAAACCGAACGCTTATCCAACCGTACACGTGGTGAGTACAAGTCTTAGCGATCATGATATGATATCTCTCATCCGAAAAATAAACACTCAGAAATTTCAACAAAGGACAATCAAAAGTAGAAATTATACCAACTACAACCCTGATGATTTACTTGCCGATGTACGTAAAATCGACTGGTCTCCTGTTTACAATACCAACAATGTCAACAATGCTGTTGGTTACCTTACCACCAAACTGAGAGATGCTTTTGATGTGCACGCACCGATGATTGAGAAACGTGTGAAGGGGAAGCCCTGCCAGTGGTTGAATGAGCCTTTGAAACGAGAATTAAACAAACGTGATCTTTTGCTTCGGAGAGCAAGATCTCAGAACGACGAACAGAGCTGGAATGAATACAAGAAGCAGCGCAACAAATGCACTAATGCAGTCCGTAAATCCAAAGCATCGTACCACCAAAAAATGCTAAATGACAATCGTTTAAATCCACGCAAGTTTTGGAATATTATCAAATCCATATTTCCAACTAAATCAAAGTCTACGTCGAGAAATTCCAGAGACATGAAAAACCGCGTGAATAACTTCGTTGAATATTTTTCGAACATTGTAAGAAACATCAAAACAGCAGCATTCCCTTTGATTGACTTTGTATGGAGGTATCCTAGAAAATCATCATTACGTACAAGGTCGATCTTCAACTTCTCTTATGTACCCACTGCTTTCGTTGAACGTGAACTTCGTAAATTGAAAAGAAACAAAGCAGCCGGGAATGACCATCTTCCACCAAATCTACTGAAGGACTGTAGACGAGAAATCGCTTCACCAATATCGCATATCATCAACCTTTCCCTACGCACATCTACTGTTCCTCACGCCTGGAAGGTCGCGAAGCTTTGTCCAATCTTCAAATCGGGAAATCCGGAACTCGTTGAGAACTACAGACCAATTTCTGTACTTCCGGTCTTATCAAAGTTGTTGGAAAGAGCAGTACATCACCAGTTGTACCAATATCTTGAATCGAATAAACTTTTCAGCGACTGTCAATTTGGATTTCGTAAAAATCGATCTACAAAGCTTGCTACCACATTATTCTGTGACTCTATACGAAAATATATTGACAATGGCAACATGGTTGGCGGTTTGTTTCTCGATCTGTCTAAAGCGTTCGATACGGTCGGACATTCTGTTCTTCTAGAGAAACTTATGCTGTACGGAATTGATGGCCCTGAACTGTCTTGGTTTTCGGATTACCTGTTCAACAGATCTCAGTATGTTGAACAAGCAAATATCACCTCTGAAACTCGTTGTATTACATCTGGTGTCCCACAAGGATCAATCCTGGGACCGTTATTATTCATTACTTTCTTTAACGATCTAAAAGAAAGTATTCCAGATTGTGATATGTTTCAGTATGCTGATGATACTGTTCTCCTTTTCGCTGACAAGAAATTACAACATATCGAGGACACTTTGAATGAAGCTATGAATCAAGTGGGCAGATATTGTGAACTGAACGAGCTGTTACTGAACCTAAAAAAGGGAAAAACTGAAGTTATGTTATTTGGGACCGCCCAACGTCTCAATAAACATGGTAGAGATCTAAACATCATCTTCAACAAAACTCCAATCAACTTCGTGACAGAATATGTCTATCTTGGAAATCTAATTGATAACCATCTGTCATTGGCTTCAAATTTCGACCGCGCATACAAGAAAGCCTGTGGAAGACTTAGACTGTTAACCAACGTACGAAGAAATTTAACCATCGACGCTGCAAACCTGATATACAAGATGATGATACTACCGATACTCACATACAGTTCAACCATCAAAACCAGTTTTACAGCTACTCAGAAATCAAAATTCACCTCACTAGAACGTCGTGCTGCAAAGATCATTGGGAAGCCAACGAAAAGTATTATTCAAGTTGTTGAATCACAAGTCTGTTCACTGGTCGGAAAGTGTATTAAAAAGAACCTTCAACACGAAGATTTTGACAACTACTTTAAAATTATGAAACATTCTAAAAGGACTCGAAATTATGCCAATTTATTAAAACTCCCATCAATAAAACTAGAAGTTGCTAGATCTAGTTTTTATTATGGTGGAGCTAAGCTATTTAATAATATGCCACTTGAAGATAGAAGACCCTTTTATCTTCATCTTGATTGAAATTTGAAGGCTTTTAATTTTATATAGCTTTTAATCAGTTCTTATTATATCTTTTATTATATTCTACAGGACAAACATTGATAACAGTATTTATGTAAATATGTAAATAACTGAAGCTTTTATCCTGTATAAATATTTGTAAATAAATAAATAAATAAATATCAAGTGTAGAGCTCTGGTCTCTCCTTAGTCGGGACTTCGGCTATAGAGCCCAACCATGCAGGACAGGTGGTCTCGAGATGCTTGAGCCTTGGCTGAAGATCAATCCAAGAGGAAGGGCTTTCCCACGGAAGGTCTTGGAGGGGCGATCCATATTTCTTGCATTTTATTGTTGTCTTGCATGCTTTGGCTCCCACTTTTTTTTTCTGTTGCTTCTTTTCGGGTCTTTCATAGATGGGAATCTGTGAAAGACAAAAATGGGCTCACTGTTTACCAGGGGTTCCATCAATGAAAGACCCTTATCGCCAAGAATAAAGCATGAAAGAAAATGCGTTGAATTCATCTTTTGGAAATGGATTGTAATAATAAAGAAAAAAACAAATACATCCGGGGATTAGAACAGGGACGTGATGCAAATTGAAACTGTTTGGTGAGGTCTGTCTTTCATTACTACCCTCTGCTAGTCATATTCAGTAGGAAAGGAGAGACACTATAAGTATTTGGCATAATGCTACATACTTTCTTTTACTTTTGTAGAATCATGAAGGACCTATTTTACTCCCTTTCAGCCACTATGTTGTACTTGAACACATACAAACACACACAAATATACACAATCACAAAGAAAAGTACTCACAGAAACAAGCAGATGGAATTTCAAGTTATTGTTGATAGTCTTTTAATCATATGAAATATCTTAAATGCTGGAAATTCGCTGGGGTGAAATGATATTACAAAATTCAGTTGTTCGAAGATACCGTCTATATCAAATGATAACTCGGTCTTGAATGTTCATCAATAGCAACTTGGAAGCTGTTGAAGGTAGTTAAAGGTAGTTAAAGGTGGTCAAAGGAGGTCAAAGGTGGTCAAAGATGGTCAAAGGTGGTTAAAGATGGTTAAAGGTGGTTAAAGGTGGTTGGAGCAACATAAATAGATTCGTGTGCTTTTTACTTTAAAATGTGAATCAAGCCTCTAAAATTCCCTAGAAAAACATGCTTGAAAAAACTGCAGTTATTGAATCAAACCATTTATCTTGAAGTGATGATGACATGGGATAGCAACAACCACCACTTGTTTCCATGTTTATTAATTGGTTATGCTTTTCCCAAGGGAAAAAGAGCTACTTATCAAAAATATCTCCTGCTTTGTACATTTGTACACTTATTCATTTATTAAGCAAAAGAATAGGAATACAAATTAAGAACTATTCCTTTTTTTTAAAGTAAATAGAAATGGAGGTTAGTTCCTTTCGGTGCTCCCTATATATATTAACTTTCTAACTAATATATATTAACAAAGGAATATGAAATGTCACAAGCAACTGTGCTTCACCACATTAAAACGTAGGAGCTATCATATAATCAGATGTACGAGTAAGAAAAACTCTAACTTTACAGTACTCAGAGTTTCATGTCTTTCACAATCTTCAGCTGTATACAAATAATTACTTGAAAAAATTTTTCTACAAAGATGTTATACAAATAATTGTGCAACCTGACTTATTGAAAAGCGACTATTGATAACAAAAGAATCGTTGAGGGTGCAACTACAAAACAGGAAAGGGGCATTAGAAAATCATTATCTAATGTCAGTCTTTTGATTTGTGATTTGAGAGGGTGTATTTATTCATATGTCGACATTTGGAAACAATTTCGGTTCGTTTGTTTAACAGTTACATATATATATTCCTTCTGTTACAAGAAAATTGTGGATTGTAAATAAATTGGAAATAGAAAGATTTAATTGATTAATTGATTTATTTGTTTTTTTGACTTGTTAGATTGATATATCCATTCCAAAAATGTTACACTTATCAACATTGATGGTCATTCCAGTTCATAAAGTCCAATTGGTAAATGTATTGCATTGGCATTGGTTGTCTCTTTCCAAGGCTGACGGGACGACAGTATCATCTGCAAATTCTATCCAGTGCTTTGGAGGTAGACAATCATTATACACATAACCCATGCACTTGGCCTTGCAAAGTATCAAACAAGACAATAGTTAAACAGCAAAGGTGATAACCTGTCACTTTGTAGTACACCTTTTTCACAGGTGCTGGCTTCTTAATGCAGTCATTAGTTGTTATGGAGATATGATAGTCAACATATAGAGAATATGTTGGGTTTACGTATTGTTAATGGTACAGTGTAGTACTTTACGACTGATGTAAGTAGTTGATAGTCGACTTTCCCAAACGTTTTTTTGCTTTTTACTGGCGTAGTTGATAATGTGTGCCTGTGTGCTCTATAACTCCAGCGATATCATCCCCAAACCCCTTTGCCAGTTTAATTTATACGTACTGGTTATCATATGTAAAGCTATACGGTCTGTTGCAAATAAATGATGTAAATACCTCTGACAGTGCGTGCTATAGCATTGTTGGTCTTACGTTTACTGGATCTTCTGTGAGCCTTCCTTGTAACGTTTTAAGGTTAAACTCTTTGGTAGGCTATGGTGATATTATGAGTTTTAGAGTTACTTTTTTCAAAAGTGTTTTTCTGCAATAATCATGAGAAGTCTTAAGAGAAATCATATTTGCCTTAGTCCTCTACTGGTTTAAATATACTTTTATAAGGTTCCCAACAAACATCCCCGTAGCAATTTTCATGAGCAGTGTAATTATTTTCTCGTTTTCGATGCAGATTTCTTAACATTCAAATCAGATATTTTACATCCTTTGCATAACATGAGATATGTTTTTTTTTGTATTCAAAGTTATTTTGAGCTGGGTTTTTGTGGATTTTTTTGTCCTGGGTATGACAATAAACTGCATCCGCCAGTGGAGATTCTAAATCTAGAGGACAGAATGAGAGTACCTTGAACCACTGGTATCTCACGGGTGACCTATGGCAAAGGTCTAGTACCCGTTCTGCCCCCTCCCTGGGTTACGGTAAATCCTATAAGCGAGTGACTGGAAACCAGCGGCTTTTAGGTACTTTTGCAAATGCTATCCCTGCCACGGGTTAAAGGCGAAGTCATCGGCAGCAGGATGATGGATGCGATCAAGGCGGAGAAGTCTTTTTCATTCAATGGATCAACGGTCTGAAAGCATTTCGGTCAGCTAGACGATCTCATAAGACAACGGCTGAGCGATACCTACCATTATCAGTATAGTACTGTGCTGAAGATGGCAACGGCAAACCACTTCAGTTTCACTGCCATGAAAACATTATACACATTACACGAAGTAGAGAAGATGTAGTGTTTAAAGATCAGTCCCACAGATCTGAAGACACTCACCATGCTACTGGAGAAGAGGTATCTATTCTTCAAACACCTGGCGGAAATGACGGGGTTGGGCCAAACCCAGATGGAAGCCTTTCACCTTATGTTGTCAGTAATACTAAAGGAAAAGTACGCCTAACCACCAAACACAACATTACTACATGGAACGTCCGTAGTATGTCTAGTGGTAAGCTTGAAATTTTAAAATCGGAGATGGGTCGGATAAGGATATCAATCTTAGGTAAAAGTGAATTAAAGTGGACAGGTAAAGGTAGTTTTTCCTCAGATAAACATGTAGTATATTATTCAGGACATGAATCACAAAGGAAGAATGGAGTAGCTTTTATCGTCCCTGGATATCTAGAAAAATGTGTGATGGGTTTTAACCCGATCTCGGACAGATTGATCTCTATACGCATTAAAGGCCAAACAATGAACCTGACAGTGATACAAGTTTATTCTCCAACTTCAGGAGTAGAGGAAAATGAGATAGACGACTTTTACCACACTTTAGAAGAGACGATCAACGACACAATAAAAAAAGACATTATCATGTTGATAGGCGATTTTAATGCCAAAGTAGGAAGGGTGCCGACAGCCAATGTCACTGGAAAACATGGTCTAGGGATACGGAACGACGCAGGAAGCAAACTAATTCAGTTCTGCACAGATTTTAATCTGAGTATTATGAACACATATTTTCAGCAGCCTTATCGTAGACTTTACACATGGACATCGCCTGGGGGAGCCTATCGAAATCACATTGACTTCATGATATGCCAACAAAGATGGAGAAGTATGGTACAAAGCAACAAGACTCTTCCTGGTGCTGACTGCAGATCTGACAAAACGAACTACTCATAGCGCAGATTAAAGTGAAGTTGAACAAAATCAAAAGCCAGCCAACGGTACAGAAGAAGTATGATCTGGACAACCTCTCAGATAAATATTCGGTCGCTGTTTCCAATAGATTTCAGTTACTTTCTCATGATGAACCTGCGAACAAGCTGTGGGAAGACATGAAAAGGATTTGTAGAGAGTCAGCAAAAGAAACTCTACCAGTAGCAAGGTCCCAAAAAAGATTCAAATGGTTGTCAGAAGAAACAATAAGAGTTGCTCATGATAGAAGAAAAGCAAAGAATGAACGCGACACGGATAAGTATAAACTGATGAATCAACGTTTCCAGCAACTTGTTAGAAGAGACAAAAATTCATACTTTTCCAGAAAATGTAAAGTTTTGGAAACGCATAACGCAACAGGCAATTTCCGCAAACTTTTCAAGAAAGTAAAGTCGTTGTCTGGTAAATTCAGTGCAAGGCTGGGGGTTATTAAATCCAAGGAAGGGAAGGTTCTTACAGGGGGAAAAGAAATTGAAAATAGGTGGAAAGAATACACTCATGAGTTATATCGTCGCGATCCTACACTAAAGGACAGTTACGTCCCCAAAGATTTCACACCGGAGCCACAAGTGACCCGTGGAGACGTACAAGCAGCTCTTAAGTCAATACTAAATCAAAAGTCATCAGGAATAGACGAAGTTCCGATTGAGCTCATTAAAGTAGCAGGTAAGAATGCTTTGATGCAACTGACAAGGCTTTGCCAATAAATCTGGAAGACGTTCGAATGGCCAAAAGACTTGAAACGCTCAGTTTATATACCACTATCCAAGAAAGGAGACATCATGGAGTGCGCGAATAACAGAACAATAGCACTTATTTATCATTGCAGGAAAGTTTTGCTAAGAATTATTCAAAGACGAATGGAACCTTACATGGAGAGAGAGAGAGAGAGAGAGAGAGAGAGAGAGAGAGAGCGAGCTATCGGAGGAACAGGCTGGTTTTTGGAGGGGAAGAGAAACAGGTGACCACATCGCAAATGTGAGATGGCTAATGGAAACGGCAAGAGAGTACCAGAAAAAAGTTCATTTTTGCTTCATTGACTACAGCAAGGCCTTTGATTGCATTGATCATCATCGACATTGGAATGTACTACAACATATGGGAGTTCCTGAACATCTGATACTGCTCATGAGGAATTTGTATGATAGTCAAGAGGCAACAGTAAGAACAAACCAAGGAGACACTGATTGGTTCAGCATTGGTAAAGGAGTGAGAAAGGGCTGTATCTTATCTCCTTACATCTTCAACTGATATGCAGAAGCCATTATGCGTTCGACATGCCAAGAAGAAGAACAATTTGAAGTAAAGATTGCAGGAAGAAATATAAACAATCTACAGTATGCAGATGATACCACTCTCATGGCAGAAAATGTAGAAGACTTACGATGCTTAGTGAGAAAAGTAAAGGTAGCAAGTGCACAGGCTGGCCTTTATCAGAACATTAAAAAGACAAAAATAATGACCATGGACGGATTGAAAGATTTCACGATTGATGGAGAGAAGATCGAGGTTATGCGATAATTCAATTTTCCAGGAAGTTTGATAAATGAAGAAGGAGGATCATCTGAAGAAATCAGGAGAAGACTGGGTGTGGCAAGGGCTGCATTATCAAATCTGCATGAAATCATCAAGAGCAATGACATATCAAGGAAGACCAAAATCACAATAGTGGAAACTATGATACTTCCCAGAGCTATGTACGGATGTGAAAGTTGGACGATCAAAAATGAAGACAGGAGACGCATAGCAGCATTTGAACTTTGGTGTTGGAGAAAAGTGTTAAAGATTCCGTGGACAAAAAAGGAAGCCAATAAGTCTGTAATTGAGAGAATAGCACCTAAATTAACTCTGGAAGGACGGATAGTAAAGCAAAGCCTAAGATACTTCGGACATATAATGAGGAAAGATGGATGTTTGGAAAAGGATCTTATGTTATCGATATACGAGGGAGGAAAAGAGGTAGGCCACGACAAAGATGGATAGATGGTGTGAGTGAACCCATGAGCAGAAATCTGGCACTGTTGAAAGATGACGTACGAGACAGAGTAAAGTGGAGGCAGACAGTGCATAATGTCACCAGGAGTCGACGCCGACTCGAACGAACCTGATGATGATTTTTTTTTTTTTGCTATTTGTGTATTTCTCTTCATAGTCACGTGTATGGTTTTGACGTTTACTTTATTTATTGGCACACAAATCGTAAATCAACTTTTGAAGTTTATGTATTTTACTCCCAGAATCAGATAGGTAGTATCAATGTTCGAACTTTACATGAAGAAAAAATCAAATGCCTTCTACATTCCAAATTTGAGCAACTTTTGCTCTCTCCCATTTCTCTTCATTTTTAGGTAACTTAACTCCTGTTTTTAACAACTTTTGGGCTCTGATTAAAACATTTTTTTCATTTGGCTGGTAGTTGCTATCCTCCGCTTCATTTGTAGGTGTTAACAAGTCTTTTAGGTTTGGAATTT
Source organism: Morbakka virulenta (assembly GCA_003991215.1). Taxonomy (NCBI): domain Eukaryota; kingdom Metazoa; phylum Cnidaria; class Cubozoa; order Carybdeida; family Carukiidae; genus Morbakka; species Morbakka virulenta. The sequence goes on from RDPX01000004.1 coordinate 6,194,196, forward strand.
CGTGAACGTGTCATGTTCTCCTGTGAGTCTTCAGTCCTCGTAATGTAGTAAATTCGCGTCCAAAATAAAACATAAAGGAAGATACTTTGTTTTCATCCTCGTAAGAATATTAATCTTAATTATTATGTAATTATGTGTTGCCCTAAATAATAGTAAGGAACAGTTCGACACCCGTTCAATAGATATTGTGTTCTTAGACGGTTTATTTAAATAATTTCGCTTTACAGCGGCACGTATGCTTTCTTGCAAAATTCACATTGAGCTGGATAAATGTCCCAAAAAAACAAATAGAAAAAACACTATGATATCATAGAAATTACACCATTTGTTTCCATGTGTATTTCTTTAACAAATAGTACAAGTATCATACGTAAAATAACAAATATCAACTGGATTAAGCAAATTTTTATTGGAGCTAGACAAACACGTCTGTGTGGTAGCGTGTCTCGACTATAATAATGGTAATAATAATAATAATAATAGTGTTAATAACAACAACAGTAATAATAACATCAATAATAACTTACAGTCCATGAAGAAGCAGCCTCCAACTTTCCAATACTCAGTTCCATTGGTGTTCCTGGATTGGAAAAGAAGTAAACAAAATGCTATTAAAATAACTTATGATGATAATGATGATGATAATAATAATACTATAATAAATACTAATAATATAACAATCATAATAATAACAACTAGTCCTGGCTATTGACATTAAATTGCATCCAGTTTTGGAGTTTCGACGTAGGGAATAAGGTTACCCTTTGCCACAACTACCTCCAGCTCACCCTTGAGCAAGGTGTAGTACCTGTTAGCTCTTACTGAGACTAAGAAGTACCGGGTTGGTGTCCGGGAGGAGTATGTCTGTCTCATGATCAGGAGGAAGCCTTAAGAAAGCCTTGGTTGACAATCCTTCTAGTGGTGATGTCACGAACAAATGATTGGAAAGGAAAGCCCTATATAAACCACACATTTTTGTGATGAATCAAAGTACAAATAAAATAACGGACCAGGGAGGGACCCGAACGGACTTCGTAAAGTGTCACGGTGCCCGAGCCCTCCCGGTGTAGAATTTACAGGCAACACGTCTTCTACTGGGGTATCTAAGTTGTCAATGAAGAATGGTAAGAACAGAGGTAGAACTGACTGCACGAAGGAACTGAAAAAAATGGTAATAGAATGGTACTTAAAAAGGCATTCTTAAAAACCGGGCCACCATAAACGAATACATAAGATGTACTGAATGAGCAAAAACCTGCAGGACAGGCTTTATTATCAAGATGGGTGGATGGGTGGATTTCTGAATTAGAACTGGGAGAACTGAATAGAGAGGTAGAGTCGGGAAATGGCTGCAAGGAGAATACAAATGATGATTTTGAAATTGATGAAAACGAGAGAACAACTACCCAGAATGAGACGCACAATAATAAGAACGTTTAATCAGTGGGGAGGGGTCACAGGACGAGTGATGGAAACAGTATTAACTGGAATGCTGATGAGGCGAGGGAATAAAGGAAAGTAGATGGTTTAGGGTACCATAATCTGAGTGTTTAAAATGATGTAGAATGAGATCGAAGCAAATAATAAGAAGCCCATGAACCTTGGGTTTGTAGAGTGAAAAAAGCCTAAAGTAGTTACAGCTAAGATTAATAAAATCATCCCCTATTTAAAGAAAGAAAATTTATGCCATTGTAATAACATCCTTAAAGCAGCAGCTAATCTCGTAAGACACATGCCTGGTATTAAGAAAAGGTAACAAATTAAAGAGAAAACCGAACCATGGTGGAAAGAATGCTTGAATTTTTGGAAATTTTTTGAATTTTGAAATTAGAAGGACATTGCTAAAATTGAAACTTTATAAAGTAACTCTCAGAGAAGTGAAATTACTGGAGAAAGACTAACGAATATATATATATATATAAGATCAATGAAAAGAGTATCAAGGGAGTAATAGAAGAACTGAAACAGCGAGTCACAGGTAGAATGCCAAAATTAGGTGATATCAAGGGAGAATCAAGAAATATCAAACAAAACCGAAGGTTCATGACGTGAAAATGGTTTTTGAGAGATTAGAAGTAAGAAAGAGAAATAATAATAAGATACCTGACGCTGATGAAGCCAAAACTTTCTGGAGTGGGATTTAGAAAAAAGAGATGAGCATAATAATAAGGCAGAGTGGATTGAGCCAGTTGAAAATAAAGTTCATGAAAAGACACAACAGCAGGCTAATTTGAATATATCAATCGGAACATTCAGAAAGCAGGTTAATAAACTTTCAAATTGGATGTCACCAGGGGCAGATGGTGTCCAAGGAATACTGGATTGAAAACGTAACAGTTCTTCACTTTTTCCTCTCAGCTGTGTTTGATAATTGCTTAGCAGAGGGCTATGTACCAGAGAGGGTTAACTATGGGAACCAAATTCCTGATAGTAAAGGATAACAGTAAGGGAAATGTGTAACAAACTATTGGATTATTATCTACCTTTCATTACTCTGAAAACTATTCACTGGTATTTTATCTGAAGAGATTTGTGATATACTCGAAATGAATGACCTGCTTCCTGTCGAGCAAAAGGGATGTCGTAAGGGAAGCAGTTGAACAAAGGATAAATTATTGATAGATAAGATGATAATAAGGTGCGATACTCGTGGATACTAAAGTGCCTTGAGATCTTTAAAGTGGCTAATAACATCAGAGCTTTACTTAAAAATAGCATGAAGAACTGGAGGACTAATTTACATTGGGTGGAGTGTCACTAAAGAAAGTAAAAACAAAGCAAGGAATTTTCCAAGGAGCTATTTTATCACCACATTTGTAATTAGTTTGATACCAATGTCTTTTGTTTTACAGAATGTAAGAGGTGGCAATGATCTGGGGAAAGGTGAGATAGGAATAAATCATCTTCTTTTCATGGATGATTTAAAAACTGTTTGGGAAAAATGAAATATAGTTCAGAGTGCTGGTTAATTCGTGTGTTAAACAATGACATCTACATGGAATTTGGGATTAGTAAATGTTTGTATCCTGGTGATAAAGAGGGAAATTGTTAAAGAGCAAAGGCACAGGTATTCCATCGGGCGAGATTATAAAACAGATTGACACTGAGAATCGGTACAAGAATCAGAGAGTACTGGAGACTGACAAAACTAAGGGTAAGAGCAAAGGCACAGGTATTCCATCGGGCGAGATTATGAAACAGATTGATACTGAGAATCGGTACAAGAATCTGAGAGTACTGGAGACTGACAAAACTAAGGGTAAAAAGATGAAGAAAAACTTGAAAACTGAATATGTAAGGAGACATAGAAACATAACAAAGTCTCCACTGAATAGTTAAAGTGTTGTAAATGTTATCAACTCTCTGTCTGTGTTTCTTATCAGGTAATAACAGAAAATTAAGTGGAATCTAACTGAAATGTAAGAATGTGACAGGAAAAATCGAACATTTTTTACCATTCGTATCATGTTCCACAAAAGAGGAGAAATAGACAGACTCTACCTTAAAAGATATGAAGGTGGCAGAGGTATGATTTGTGTTGGGGACGGTATCCTTATTGAAAAGAACTATTTAAATGAGTATATCTGAAACAGCGAAGAACCTATGCTGAAAGCCGAGATGAAGAAGGAAGTATTCGATCAGGGTAAACCAAATAGTGAAATTAGGCAAGAACGAAAAGACAACTTGAAGAGTAAAGAACTGCAAAACATTTTTCTCAAAAACACCGAGTTTAGAGGCAAACAGCCATGGTTAACGAATGGTGACACCTTAAGAGTGCAATCGGGGAAATTACGATGGCTGCCCAGGAGCAGGCGTCCAAAACAAAATCATTTCAGTTTCACATTGACAAAACCGAAACGAGCCCCCTTTGTAGACTTTATGCATTCAAGTAAGGTTAACTTCTTTTGAATATTTAGAAATGCAACTATATGTCGGTTAATTTAGATATTGAAAAACTAAACCGCTACTGTACTGCTTGGAGATATTGGGCATATATATATATATATACATATCTATGTATCGCTGTTACAAGTTATGGCAAATATATATATATATATAGACGTATATATATATATATTTGTCATAACTTTTAACAACGAGATTGCTTTGACACTGATAGATGATGGATCCTGCAACCTGGAGAATTTTAATAAGATTTTTGTTATGTATAATGTTTCAAGAACTACAAAGATTTTCAAATATTTAATACTAAAATTGTCTTACAATCTTTAACAAAGTCCTATTCAGATAATTGAAGATGTTACGTCAACTTAACTATTTTTTTCCAAAGTCCGTGCTTTGTTTCTGTTTGTTGATCTAAACCGAAATCTCCAACTTTACAAAGATTAAAATCATAAAATGTAAATAACAACTAGATACAGACGCATCTACCTTTGGTTTGATTTAATAAAATCATGTAGTAGATCTGATGTATTCTTGAGACAAACAACTTGCACGCAGAAATTTTACCTTCTGTCCCACGTGCATATACTGCCTGCATTTGAAATCCGCCGATGTTAAAGACAACCTAGGTAAATCTATCACCTCTGTGAGCACTCGATAAGTCTCCAGAAAGAGGGATTAGATAGAAGAAAAAATAGCCAAAGAATTTGTTAAGCTGAGGCACTAGAAATGAAAAAGGATAATTCTCGTTTTCGAAAGGAGGATACTGAAGATTTACTGCCTGAAATAACTGGCAATACCCAAAAAGGTGTTGAGAAACTTTGTAGAAATAAAGTTTAATGCGAAAAGTTTTGAAAGTTTGTGGAATAATTAAATCAAATTTAGTACAGCCACTATGTAGGCGGATTGAACTATGAGTTTTAATTGATAAAAACCTATTTCACTCAATGTCAGAGTTCATAATAAACCGATAAAGACAAACAAAAATGCATCAATGGGTTATCTAATAAAGTCAAATTTCTTTACCTTTCTATCAGTAGCTAATTGAACTGGAACTTTTTTGAAAATTATTAAAAGTATTTTTGGGATTCTCTTTTTGCCATCATCTTTCAAAAGTTGATTGTTTCTGTTTACAATATATAGACATCTTCACTGCACACTAATACATCACATCAAGGGTATTCAAGAGGTAGTTTGTGCTTTTCCACAACATAATTCCACAAGCTGCAAATGAAAGGAGCTCTTCATCTCGTATTTGTTAGGTAATTGCCAAAACATTCACCTACGAAAAAATGCTAGTAGGCAGAATTTCTTCTATACATCCAAGGGCTATTGTAGAAAAGTTCAGCATAAACCCAACGTTCTCCTAATGATAGCAACTGTGAGGTCAGTTATGAAACAGTTATTGTTTTGTTTGTATTTACTGTACAAATAAGTAGACATTGTAATGTATACTTGTCAATAAAAAAGCAGCAAAAACTTGGCCTGTTCATTTTCACGATGTTGCAATAGATTCCATTGTTTTTCCTGAAGCCAGTTCATTCAAACGTTATAGCAGGTTCACTATTTTGTTTAGTTAATATGATTAGCTGCTTGTAAACATTACATGGTACCCACAATCGATAAAGTATATCATGTACATGGGTACTATGTATAAAACCTTTCTGACTTGAAAAGAGACTGTTTGACTGATTCTGATCTCAATCAAAAATTTTCTTAAATGTTTTTTAGCAAAGGACAGGTTAATGTTCCTTTTATTGTTTCCAGTTGTTTTCAAATTCTTGTTTATAAATTTTAATTCAAAACGTATCAGCATTCTCATGTACAGACGCAGAGGTAATCTTCTTTAAAATCTGAGTGAAGGAGATTGAATTCAACTCCACTTTGCATTTTCGACAAATCCTTACCAAATTCTTTGTTTTGTTTTACGTGTTGAAGTATTGGAGAAATCTGTCTTCAATTATTGGCAATTATAAAAAAAAGCAATTCTGGACAACTAAACCATCAAATTCACTTTGTTTTGTTACCATGCTGTTTAAAAAAGAAGAACGTGCTTGGATTTTTATCAATTTCATTGTTAAAAAGAACAGTGCAATTTCCACACCTATGATGTTCAATTTCTAAACAATACACTACCAAATACCCAATAGCTGTCTGAGAATTCCATTTTTCACTTTCTTTCTATATAAATTCATTTCAAATAATTTTGAATGGAGATATCTGTGTTGTCCCATTCGTCAAAGGGATATGGTTGCCTCTTTCAAGACGATTTAGTCTTTGTTGTAAAATTCAACTTCAATTCGCTAGATTCTTAGCTTTAAACCAAGTACAGTATAAACACATAAAAGGACTGCAGATTTAATTTTAATGCCTCATCTCATGAAATCCTCTGACTCGTAACTAACAATTTTTACAAAAGTATTCTTCTACATAATAAGTCTTACTCATCACACAACAAGGAAATATGAAATTCTACAAAAATACTGACCAATTACAACAATTTTTTAGGAATACTTAGACCAATCAGTAACTTACATGTTGCTTATTCTAATGAGGCGGAAAATACACCCACCCTAGATACCAGTGACTCATACATGAAAATTATTCAAAAGGATAACACTGGTCAACACATTTTTTGTGCTGATATCCACTGAGGGTATTTTTGTACAATTTTTGTGTGCTGATTTCAAATCTGATGTCCATTTTAGCCCAACACGTCAGGATTTTTTTTATTCACCCAGTGATTTTTTTTCAAAATCGACTAATTTAGAGAGTGTTTCAGCCGTCACAGCATTTCATAACATTTTTCGTGCAACAAACTTTACACAAATTTTCGTGAATAAGGTAATAAAAAAGATACGATGATAAAACAGATAGTTAATTTCAGATTTTATTTGTAGACAGAACCGTCTGAAATCCACAGACAACACTGTCTTAGCATATAAAGGTGCCTTTTGTGGGTTCTTGTCAATTGAACAATAGAAGTTTTCAGTAGCAGAATAAAGTATAATGACAAATCTTTGTGTTATTTGTAGGTTGTGTCACAGATTTTGGATACCGTTGATAGTGTTAAAATTTTCAATATTGATTTTGGGACTTTTATTTATAAACTGCAGGTGTAAATACATTGTATAAAATGTTATTTTTTATAGAAAATAGAGATGTCTAGAAAATGTAAAAACAATAAAGACATTTTCTGCTACACATGTGGAGAGTTTACCTTTGAACAAAACAGAAAATCGATTGATGAATTTTACGAGAAAGCCTTCTACACATATTTCAAAATCAAGTTTGGCGATCAGGATAAGCGATGGGCTCCACACAGCGCTGGGCCGAAGGCAAACAAAAGGAGCTCAAATTCGGAATTACCATGATCTGGCGTGAACCTACCAATCATTTTGACGATTGCTATTTCTGTATGACAAACGTTGTTGGATATAACAAAAAAAATCGGGAAAGTATATGCTACCCATCAATTCCTTCTGCCAGACGACCGGAACCACACTCAGATGAACAGGCAGTACCAACTTTTAAAGAACTACTGGATGTACCTGCTTCAGTTGTATCATTGGCAAAAGATCCGGTGTTAGACGTATCAGCTGAAACTAAATCTGAATGTGAAGACATGGATTTTGATAACAGTGCTGATTATGTTGGTTATTCAAGTGAACCGAATCTATTCAATTAGGATGATCTGAGTGACCTAATTCGCGATTTAAATCTCTCAAAGAAATCTGCTGAGCTGCTGGCTTCGCGCCTGAAGGAAAGAAATTTTCTTTGTGAAAAGACGAATGTGACATTCTATCGTAACAGGGATATTGAATTTCTTCCACACTTTCAAGAGTTTGAGGACATTATTGTTTGCAATAATGTAGGACCGGTAAAGCTGAAGCTTGGCCTTCATGCTTATGATGCAAACTCATGGCGCTTATTCATTGACAGCTCAAAACGAAGTTTGAAATGTGTGCTATTACACAATACTAATAAACACGGTTCAATTCCGATTGGCTATTCCACATCACTGAAAGAAACGTATGAGTCAATTAAACAAGTTCTTGAATGTATAGAATACAGTGAACATAACTTGAAGCTCTGTGTGGACCTGAAAATGGTCAATTTCCTTCTTGGTCAGCAATTTGGTTATACAAAGCATCCGTATTTTATATGTTTGTGGGATAGTCGCGATAAAACCAACCACTATGTTAAAACAGATTGGGAGCTGCGCGAGTCACTCGAAATAGGAGACAAGAATATCGTAAACGAGCTTCTTGTAAACAGAGACAGGATATATCTCCCTCCTTTACATATAAAGTTGGGTCTGATCAAGCAATTTGTTAAGGCGTTGAATAAGGAGGGGGAATGTTTCCAATACCTTTGCCGTTTGTTTCCTGGACTAAGTATTGAGAAGCTGAAGGCTGGAGTTTTTGACGGGCCGGATATAAGAAAGGTAATGAAGGACTCGAACTTGATACGTTTTATGAATCCTGTTGAAGAAGATGCGTGGCGAGGATTCGTTGATGTTGTACAAAACTTTCTTGGCAACAAAAGATCAGCAAATTATTACGAAATTGTGAAGAAAATGCTGGATGCATATCAACGCCTTGGAGCAAACATGAGTACCAAGGTGGATTTTTTTCACAATCACCTTGATCAGTTTCATCCCAACTGTGGGGATGTGAGTGACGAGCAAGGAGAGCGATTCCACCAGGGTATCAAAGACATGGAGACCAGGTATCAAGGAAAATGGAGTGCTCGTATGATGGCAGACCACTGTTGGTCTATTAAACGAAGTAACCGAGCCCTCAACCATTCGCGTGTGTCACACAGAAGTCAATTTCTTCCACAGCTCTCAAGTTCTTTCATAGAAAGCATCGTAGCATGGTTTATAGTGAAACAAACGAAACAATATCAAATATTGTATTTATTTCTGATCTTGTGTTAACATAACTTATTGTGACAATCTGTTTTCTTTTGTTAACCATAACCCTTTTTTGATGTGATTTAGAATCTACGAGCAAAAGCAGCGTAAATAATATGGAACATGACAACATGACGCATATTTTATTATGAAAATTTCAAATTACTATTCAATTTGTAATTTTATCTCCAAATAAACTGAGTTTTAAACAGTTACCAGCCCATAATGAGTTTAGAGTGCAGATGTCTAACATATTACCAAAAACATCAATTTTATATATTTTGACTGCCTGAAATATTTTCTAAAATAGCTGGTATTTTAAGAAAATGACCAAGTCAAAAATAAAAAAATCCTGACGTGATGGGCCAAAATGAATACCAGATTTGGAATGAGCATACCAAAGTTGTATAACAACACCTTAAATGGATATCAACACAAATTAATTTTTTTTTTTGTAGACCAGTGTAATCAGTGTGAAAACAATAGAATATGAAAAGCCATTGCTTTTCATATTCGTGCGCATTGCGGGGTTTTCCCGACAGCCTTGTTAGTGAACAATTGTCATCAACTTCACATGGAGGCTGGTGAAAGATGTTTCTGTACGTCATTTTAATGTGGATTGAAGTTGGGTTTTAACATTTGCCTTCCTGTCGCTTGTTAGCATCAAACCCTTTGCAAATGGACTAGATACAAGAAAGGAAATTTTTCTGTTTGTTTAGAATTTGTTCTATGAAAATTGTTTTTTGTTAACGTAAAATATCAGCCTGTCAAATCATTAATGACCCAAATCTTGTCTGCACCAGAAATAGGAAAAAAAGTTAATGGTCGCGAAATTTGGAATCATTTACATTAACAAAGTTGCAACAGTCAACTTTCATTCTATATAATTCATGGGGATCAAATACATGTCAGTTAATTGTAGAATAATTCTGATGATTTGCTTTTGGTCTCCTTTACAGAATTAAAAGATGTTTTTTCAGTAGGAGCTTTGTCACCAAACTCAAACTATACTTCATCAAGCTATTACGAGCAGATTTCAAAAGATGGAGATAATCATATGTTGGAATTTTATGTTTCTCATAAAAAGTGAAATGGTGAAATTTCCTACGTTTCAGTCATAGGTTTGTCAAATTAAATAAAATCAGTGTCTTAGTCACGAAAAAAAGCAACAACATCCAAACCCATTAAATTCAGATGAGATGCTTGCACAACAATATCCTTCGTCTTTTACCTTCACTACCAAAGCAGGAGATCCATATTACGAATACATGGTTATTCTCTTCTGAATCAACAAAATCTTGACACAGGCTAGAATACACACGCTTTTTAAAAGTAAACTCATCACCAAATAATTTTTCCATCAAAAGGCAATTATTTAACATTCTACTCAATTGAATCAATAGAGTTGCCTGTGAAACGAATCTAATCTTATTTCCATGATGTCTTGTGGTGCGGAGGACAAGAACGAAGGTTCTCCACTGGCTTCTGTTATTGACAGGTCTCTGGAGCAATGCTCAGCTGTGGCTCCAGTCTTTGATTTCCCCCTCTGCCGTTATTGTTGTTAGTAAATTATTACCAGGTTTAGACTCAGGAATCTCGTCTGAAAATGTATGGGTGTTGCACTTTGTTGCTGTTTCCGTAACAAATAATATTTTACAAGATTAAGTGATTAGGCCAATTCTCAACCCCCAGTCTTGAGAACCAGTAATTAGCTTTGGGACAGCCAAAAGACACGCAAGCTTCCACACCTCGATAACGCCTAATCCAGGATAGGTTCTAAAACAACTTTTGAAGCAATTTTGCTAACCATACCAGTTAGAGTGCTCTTACATGGTGGTTATAAAGGTTTTGCTAAAAGTCTGGATGCTTTTCCACAGATGTGGTACCAAGGAAAATGTCAATTTTTAAAATTTGCTTCAACTTGTGACTTTGCTTATATTTAGATCAGTGAATTTATTTTTTCATAAATTTCAAACAATCATTTAAAAATTAACCACTTAATACTTCACTAACCTTTTTTTTCAAAAAATTATCTTGTTTCTTTGAGCGTTTAGATTTTTAGGGGGATAATACTGGACTTCACAACAGTCAGTTTTTATCTTAATCTGCCATTGAAAAATTATTTTCAGTTTTCAAATAGATCTTAATTGGTTTTCGCAAGTAATGCTTGCACTAATACCAAGGTTAACACCAGTGCTAATATTAAGGTTCTCAAATGCTTCAGGTATTCGATATTGGTCTTGTTGTTTTATAAAATTCAACAGATAGATCAACAATACCTGAAATTGATGACAATAATAGTAGTGATTTTCAACTGTGATGTTAATAACGGTAAATTCCTTTAAATAAGAGTCCATACTCAGCAACTGCGTTGTGTACTTAGTGCGGAAGTAACCGAATGGTCAAATCAACAGTGATGCCAAGCAAGAAGTTCACACTTTCAACCTGCCACACCCCTGGAAGTTATATGGTCAATTTGTCCCAAAGTAAAGTACTACCGAGTTAATACATGGGAAGAAATCAAAGAGCACAACGAAAAAACATTATCCAATCAGAAAAGTAACCCTCTGCAGTAAAGTGACTTAAGGCTTTGCTTAGTGTGAAAGACGTAAGAAAAAAAAATTCATTAATAAAATTTTTGCTGTCACATTAAATATACGACTGAAAGCTATAGATTATACATTCAGCTGGTTTTTATTTTTTAGTTCTTCTTGTATATGTAACCTGTTATTTCAATAAATGTATTATCATCAAATATCCTTTGAAAGGTTAAGGAACCTTAACATTTACCGGTTAAGCAAGAAGTTAAATTTCACACAATTGTTATGATGAATCCCATAGACATAAAATTATTTTTCTCTAAATTAGCTTCCCCTAATTTAGTGAAAAGGAGGTTTATCCATTAAGTCTCTTGGGTACCGGAATTAAAAAGTTGATTGTTTCCTTTTACAGATGGAGTCTGATACTGTACTTAAAGGCAAGATCTTTGTGCTCAAGCTTCCCTGGAACGAAAACAAAAGGTGTTTGTTAAATCATCTTTTTAATAAGAGTTTGACGTTGCCCTGATTTGCCATTGGTAACAAGTTGTTTCGCTACATCATTCGGAGTGACATTTGCGACTGCAGGAGGAGTAATATTGTCGTTGTTGAGGGGCTTTATGGTGGCCCATGCCTTTTTGCGCTTCTTCGTCATAATTTTGTTTTCAATTAGATCTTACGATTCTTTCGTTCTTTCTTCGGCAATCAAGCCTGTGAGTGCTTAAGCCAATTCTAGTGTGTTCTCGGAGAATGAGTCTGTGTTGCACAGCCTCTCATACTCCTCCAAACATTTGGATTAGTCTTTGCTGCTGCCCGCTATATATCTACCTCTGCATCCCCTAGGGATGTGAGCTCTTACTAACTGCTTGGTGGCTATGAAAAAATTGGCATAGTCCTTTGGTGTTGGTTTAGTGTCATTCGAGAGTTGGTCAAAGGACTTTGAGTTCTGGTTCTACATGGGCAAGATCTACCCATGCCAAGAAACTGGATGCAGCCCTCAATGAAACTGCAATCCCCTTGAAACATGCCTAAACTTAACTGAAAACGCTCGTAACCACAATTCAACGGTGTGTCTTACACTGATGGTACACCTGCTATACTGTAGGTGTAGTTTTTTTGCCTTTAACCCATAAAAGGTCCGAACAAATAAGCAATACATTGTGAACAGCAAGACGTCCCAAGGCCCCTTCAATGTAGAGCACATCTTTTTGTTTGGTCGCAAATCTATGTCCAAGCATGCCAGACTACAGCTGTTTCATGCAAGGATTCTAAAATCAATACCTCAAGAAGGAGGGTCAAGAGTTTTACACTTAATCGCAGCCAAAAGGCCAAGAAAAATTTCTTAGAATATGATTGTTATGAGTCAGGAAACATCAAGTTAATATCAAAGGAGGATTTGGTGTTACATCTGACTGGCCGCATTTATGTTGTCTGTTGCATAAGTTAAACGTAGATATAACCTGAAGTGTCCGGAGTAAAACGACCCAATTCCAACAGGAAACGCACAAGTAATATTCAAATGCGAAAAAGTAGTACCATTGAAGTCCTAACCACAGGGACAAAAATTAGGAACGAACTTCTTGAAAGAACACTTCACGAGGAACTGAAAGATGTAAAAGAACTGCCTGTGAAGGGACGCTTGATTAATATTCTAGTCGCCTATTATTTATTGTCACAGATCATCTATAGAAATTGCAAACTAAAAGATGGTCTCGTCATTTTCTGTACAGAGCCAAATATGACGTTCTACCTCGCAACTACACTTTAGCTATGTTATATAGGCCAGTCACTAGCTTGCACAATTGATGGATTTCGTCAATTGTAGGAGGAAGAAAATTTGTTGATATTCTATGGCATTTCTGCAGCAACCTCTTCGTCTACAAAAAACAGTGGTAGAGCAATAACTACTACGAAGTTAGAAATAAAAACATAAAACGTAAAGTTTACTACTTCAAGTTCTTATTTCAGGGGGAAATAATGAGAATAAGAGACATTAACATACGAGTCACAAAATACGAATCATGTTTAAACTACCAAATCAAGAAAAATGTCACTTCAAAAATGACTTACTAGCAAGACATTCAATTAAATGGTAGCAAAGTTATAACACTACATTATTTCCTTTTAAGGTGGAGGGGACTTTGTTGATATTCTATTTCATTTCTGTAACAACCTGTGGCTTCAAAAAGCTATGGTAGTGTACTAACTACCATGCAATTAGAAGCACCATATTTCTTAACTACAACAAATTTCGATTTATCAGATTTAATGTTTAAAATCTTTCAGGGAGAATAATGTTGAATTCAAGGAAACGAAGTTCTTGTATAATTAAAAGAGGTTGGACGTTTGGTGCTGAACGGGTCATTTACATGGATACCCATGGACCATTTGAAATTACTTATGTAAGTAATTTCTAAGGTCAGCATAGTACGGAAACAACTTACTTGATCTCTGGGGAGCTGTTAATACGGAGGTTATTTCCCTGGAAAGCTGACTTGCATGTCAGGTGAGGTCTCGTAGGGACATTGTTTGCAATAGAAATACCCTTCTCTTTAAGCGTGTAGGTTCTCCACCGTTTGAATGACCAGGATGAAAGCTTTTTACCTGAATACCTCCTGATCAGAACAAAACTTTCTTGTTAATTGCCACATGATTAAGGCAATAGAAAGACTCCTCCATGTAATATATAATTCATCGTAAGTTAGTTGAAGTGAGAACCTTATTTTCGTAAAACAGCCTAAAAACCTTTGCAATTGATAACATTTTAATAACAAGAAACAGAAAATACTCTACGAGCACATTAATAAGTTGTTCAGCCGTATTATAATCACTAGTGTGAGTGAATAGTTTCTATTTTATTTACTTGTTCTACTCTTAACAAGTCTGCAAAAGTGATTTCAGTGCAGAGGATGATTTTCTTTATTATTATTTTCTCTTATTTCTTTTCCGCATCGCTGGATTGCTGTTTCTTTTTAGCTTCAATTGATGGATACATTATTAGAAAGAGCAGTGTGAAGATAGAAGTCAAAGCACAAAAGATACCCCCAACTAACTGAACGTCATACAAGGCCCAGTTTGCAGCAAGAGGTGCAAGGATGAACCCAGTTCTTCTCGCCACTAAAGCAATAGCTTGTACCAACCCCTGAATTTCCCGACGACAAATTTTTGAGATAAGTGTTTTTGTTGCCGGTAAATGGATTGAAAAAGAGGCTACAAAGAAGACAACGCCTACACAAAAAGCAATTTCCTTTGATAGATAATAAGCCCAAACATGACTGTATGTTGCCATTAATCCTGATCCCACAACCAGAAAAGTAAGAGATAGAAACAAAATGCCTGTTTCCGTAATTAAAGGTCCTAAGAATTGTGTGGCGAACAGTGAAAGAATAATATCTGCAGCAATTGCTAAGCTGAAGAAAGTCACCTCAGTTGTACTCCAACGCCATAATTTGTATAACAGCAAGTAGGATAAAGTATGACCAGATCTTCCTACGAAGAAGTCTACGAATCCCATCACTACTGTAAATGATATCACGGAAAACAGGCGCTTTGTTATGATGGATAGTAATTCTTTAATCGTATACTGCTCTTCCAAATCTTTGTCGTTTTCTGCTTCTGTCTCTACTTTTCTTTCTAAAGTATCTGACCATTCAACCTCAATAGAATTATCTTCTTCTGCCAAAATTGCGTAATTGACATAGAAACTGGTTATATCTCTAGCAATGTCTGAAACAGTGAAGTGAATGAAAATTTGCATTAACATCCAAACTGTAGTCATAACAAGCCCTGAAATATTACCGTAGTCAATTAAAATACTTCCCATATAAAAGTGAGCATTCAAGAAGATACTGTTAACTGTTGGACCTAATGCAATACCACCAAACATTGCAAACGCATTGTAGGTGTAAATAAGTAGTCTATCCTCATGTTGATACATCCATGTGATTTCAGCATCCATAATCGGTCGAAATGCTTCTCCAAAACCAGATATTGTTCTTCCAGCAAGAACAAACCATTTGGAATATGGTAACATGAAGATGACAGAGCCAATAATGAAAAGGCTGTTGATAAAGTATAATGCTGCTTTGCTTTGCTTTGTATAATCAAAATATATTCCTGAAAAGGGAAATGACAAAACACACCCCACTTCGTACATAGCCAAAACGAATCCGTAAAACCATGGTTTCGCCTGGAAACGTAACAAATATACATAGAGTGAAGCATCAACAATCGAGTATTGAATGTTTGTGAAAAATGTTTGTAACCAATAAGCAGTAATTGTCCAGAATCGTCTTTTTCTGAAATCAGGGTCGTTTTGTTCCAGATTTTGTAAGAGTTTTCCATGAGAACTTTCCATTTTTGGATAATGGTCTATCAATTTGTTGTGAATTGCCTTTCTACTTGTCAGCGAAGAAGATTATTTTGCATGTTAATTCATCCATGTCGAATAAAACTCTTCCTACAAACACTTGTAATTGCTTTTCATCTGTTTTCTTCTTACCAAAGAATAAAAAGTAATAAACANATTGCCTTTCTACTTGTCAGCGAAGAAGCTTATTTTGCATGTTAATTCATCCATGTCGAATAAAACTCTTCCTACAAACACTTGTAATCGATTTTCATCTGTTTTGTTCTTACCAAAGAATAAAAAGTAATAAACACTACTGATTTTTTTATTTCTGTGCTGCATAATTAATTCCATGGAATTATATTCTGTGTGACGTCCTTTTTATTCATTAGTATATTTTACAGATGACCAAGAGGAATATCTGGTCTTTCTTTGTTAAGATATACTAAGACACACGCTGATCTTTTCTTAGTTTCACTAATACCTGAAAATTAATGAAGACACGAAAAGAATAATAGAAGAGTTAAAAGTTAAGATGACTACATGGTTATTCAATATTACAACAAAATGAAGTAGGAGGAAAAGTTCTGGAGATAAAAAACTGTGTAAGTAGTACAGCTACATTAGGAAGATGGTTTTAAAAAACTTGCTTTTATCTAGTAATATAGTACTCATAACGTAATTTTTAGTTTAAAGAAAATTGTGAAAGACTAATAAAAAAATAGAGATAGACAATAGACAATGGAAACAAACTTGAAACAGCATTAACTTTTAAGTAATACCCATATTTGCTAGAACAAGATTAAGCTGCAAGTGGCTGTGATGAGTGTAGCGTTGCGGAAATTGGTGCAGTGATAGAAATGATTTGGTAGTGGAGTCAAAACATAAAACCAGCCAAGAAATACCCTGTATACATGTATATGGTTTAATAGTAACAAGGGGTCTAAAATAAGTAAAGCGTAACATACTACAAAAGTGTTGATATCATAATGATTGACAAATTGAAAGGTGATAATATAATTGGCTACAAATAAAACAAGTTAATTCACCAAATTGTGTCGTAAAATAGGGAGCAAAAAATAATCTACTCTCGTGTTCATTCCATTGGATGAGTTTGGTATCCAAACGAGCAATCAACTTGTCCTCGTTAAAAAGGCACTCTGTCCCTTCAAGTGTCAAATTGTCTTATAAAAAATATACATCAAAAACCCTTTTAATATCACAAGCATTTTCAACAAAATAGCGAACAAGGTCAGAAGTTCTAATTCCTCTTGAAATTTCTGATCTATGATTTTAAAATCTGATATGGAGGGAAGCATGTGCTATAGCCTACATAATAACTAGAATATTGAGGGTATTCAGTAGCAACACGAGACGACATACAGTTGCCACTAGAGATATAGGGTGACTTTTTTAAAACAAGGTTGATAATTTTCTTAGCATAGTTTATAGAATGACAAATGGGACAGTTGTGATTTTGTAATTGATGAATCCTGGAGACTTAGAGAGTAAATTGAGAAAGAAAGGAAGACTTTACTAGTAGATCTTTAAGGGTTTTTTACCTACTAAATGACAAGAAAGAAGGTTCAGGATAAATATCCTTTAAAATAGGGTGAAAAACACGAGATCCAAAGGGAAGTTATATATATATATATATTAATTGAGAAAAATTATTGACTACTGACTGGTTTCCACAGTGAACAATATTTTTGAAATTGTATTCTAATTCAAATTTTATTGAGATGTTTTCTAACGTATTTCACTGGCGGCCTTGGGCTTCGGAAGAGCTCTAATGGTTGAAAAGGTAATTTAGGTGCAAAATTTTTATCCAGATCCACTTTTTGTATCCTTGTAGTTTTGTATTATTTTTTTCATCTAAAGCTGAGCCTGGGTATTGACCAACTCTGTTGTGTCTGTTTTCATACACCGCCCCTGGAAAATAGAGCAACCAAAGACAAGGTAGTTAATTGTTTCCACTTTTCCTTTGCAAAATCTACATTTTGGGTCTGCACCATTGAGCAAGACATATGGCTGGTACTTTCTTGTTAATAAGCTTTGATCCTGAGGGACAAGAATAAAGCCTTCCGTTTCCACTATTATCTAGAGCTTTGGAGCCACTGATGGGTTGCAAGGATATCTACATTAGCATTATTGGCACGAGCTGCGAATTGTCCGTGAAGGGGATTTTCTTGCCTCCGTGATTCGAGATGTTTTAACTCTTCGTTTTTAGCGCTTTTCTTTGCTCTACGAGCAATCTTTGTCGATGTTGTAAAAATTGTCGTTTTCAATTTCAAGATTCAGTTCCTGAAAAAAGTTTTGGGATTCTATGACAACAAAGTACAGGTTTTTTAGTTTTCATGCAAGTTCAGCAATTGTAGCTTCCAGTTGTCAGCATTATCCAAGTACCAAGAAATAGTGGAAACTTTATATGAATGCTCCAACTGTATCAAACCTCTACCTCCTTTTCCCATGGTCACATATAACCGGTCTACATCCTATTTTGGGTGGTGCATCCTGTGAAAAGTAAACTGTTTTCTAATCTTGGTGACTAGTATTTAGAGGTCACTAAGGATCCAATTGATGATCTTCTTCTTCTTCTTCTTCTTCTTCTTCTTCTTCTTTATCTTTCGGCTGCTTCCTGTCAGGGGTCGCCACAGCGGATCATAGGCTTCCATTATGTTTGGTCGGCAGCGTCTTCCCTTTTCACTCCCCCCCTTATGTCCTCTTCTATTGCATCCATGTAGTGTCTCCTTAGTCTTGCTCTCTTCCTCCTCCCTGGCAGATTCATGTCTAAGAGTCTCCTCCCGATATAGTTCTCTTCCCGTCTGATCACGTGCCCATACTATGTCAATCTTTCTTTCCTTTGCTTCTCGTTCAATCTTAATTGATGATATAAAAACTATATGTTGTTACTGGTATTGCTAGGGTGTTGATTGCTGTCATTCTATTTTTCGAGTTTAATGCTGTTTTCAAGATCGACCTAATTCTGCGTATACCCTGATCCTTTCTTTCATTTGTGAGTGCTGTATTCCATCTCCTTCTTTGACTCTCAGGTATTTATACGCCCCCTTTTGTTTGAGTTCCTTGATAAATGTGTCGTCATCAAATTCAAAGTTGTCGGTGTTAACTAACTTTTCGCGCTTAAATCTGGCTTTTGAACATTTGCCCAAACCAAATTCCGTTCCCATATCATCACGAAATGTTTTTCTATTTTTACTATTTTTTACTATTGATTTTATGTCCAAAACCTGATTCGTTCAATAGTCGAGACAAAGGTATTAACGCCATACAAAATAGCAGGTAGATAGAGAGTCACCCTGAAAAATTCCTTATTTGATTCGCATACCAAGGGAAGATAAGACACCATTAGGGTGAGAAAGAAGATTGGTTTTCCGTAGTTTCATAGATGTTTTAAGAAAATTGATAAGGGTAGGGGATACTTTAAACAATTCGAGACAACGCAATATCCATGAATGAGGTACACTACCAAAGGCTTTCTTATTTCCATACAGTACTCAAGTTTCGATGTTTTGATTTCTCAGTTTCTAATGTCATTTTCTTTATAACAAGTTGGTCTTTGCAGCCATAGGAACCTTTCTTACAGCCCTTCTGATCGATCGGAAAGAGTTATTTTCCTCCATGTGTGTTATGTTCTTCAGATAATATAGATGTCAACACCTTGTAGGAGGCCGACAAGCAGGTAATAGGACGGTAATTTTTGGATTTGCAGTGTCATTAGTTTTTGCAAGTAAATAGAAGTGCCTTGACAGAAGCATCTAAGTGTTGAATTTCCTTAAAACATCAAACTATTAAAATTCGAAGCCAGCTTAGAATGAGAAGAGTTTAGTTTCTAACCAGAAATTCGGAAGTTGGTCTATTCCATGAGATTTCCATTTCTACGATTTGTTTAGTGCTTTGTCGATGTAATCGATTCTTATATCATCCCTTTGTTGCCCAGGGATCCCAGTAGAGTTACTTTCCAGGTCTCTTATCCATTCAGCAGTTTCGTTGTGTCCTTTCCCATTATCCCTGATGGCATTCCAAAATTCGGTGACATGTTCCTCCGATGGAATTTCCTCTAGATAAATAGGTGTTTTTTCAATTTCTCGATGGAACGTTTTGGCGTCTGTTTCAAATATCTTTGCCTATAGAAGTTAATCCTTTCGGTGAAACGACGAAGTCTTTGTGCTTTTACTTGAAGTTATTGTTTTAGCTCTTCCTTAATATTTGGTATTTGGTCTTTGTTTTCTAATCGGTATTTTCTCATTAATTTCCTTGCTTTTCCAGATTTTACATCTTTATCTGCTGCAATTTGTCTAGTATAGAGATTTCCTTTCTAAACATTTCAAATTCTCTTTTAATCTTAACTTGGCACTTAGATTTAGTAGGTTTGCGCTTATTGCTGTTTTTTTATTTTGTTTTATTTTTTATGCCACATTTATGTTGAAGCACTTTGGATGTTGCATATATTAGCTAGTTTAATTCTGTCATATCAAGGTCTTTTTACTCGCAAATTTGTTTCAATGCTTCATTTCCTAAGATTAGTAAGTTCTTAAATTGGTGGGCTTGCCTTATTTTTTATTAAAGGTTCCCTATCCGTTATTTCTTTGTGTTTAAAATAGATAATTCCTCTATGATATTTACTTTCATTAAAGTTAACTCTTCTTGATTGATATCGTTCTCCTCCATTGCATTGTCAGCTATATTCTCTTCTTCTCTATTATTTCTAATTTCGCCAACTTCTTCCCTTTCAATACCTTGACTTTCAGTCAAACCTTGAATTCCATCCAGAATTTCAATATTCATGTCTCTACCTTCAACAATTCTATCATCAATCAAATTCCTTGTGTCTGTTTTTACTTGCTCTTTAGTCTGTGCTATATACATATCTGTCAATTTCCTACTTCGCATGATGTATCTTCTTGTGTTCGCTAGTTTATTTGCATCTAACATATCGAATTTGTCACTGTCACTTGTGTTTACACCAGGTGATATCACTATCTTTGGTACAGCTGTTTTGAGGTTTTTTCAAAGCGTGATAAAAGCAATGTAAAACTTCCTTATATTCTTCTCTCGTCCACCTTTCTGTCTTTGGCTTTTGATTATTTTTGGGGGTGAGACCACTGGGCAAATTTTGGGAGCAATCCTGTCCTGGTGATCAAGTGGGTTGAGATTTTAAGAAGAATTAGATTCAGTCGCAGACTTTTCGACCTCAGGCTGGTCTTATCCTGAGGGATGCGTCCATTGTTGACCAGCGCGATGGACGATGCAGTATGAATTATTTCTGGTTTTTACTAATTAAAGAGGAAGTGTATTTTAACCCTTCTGCCAAGGGGCTGGATATTCCTCGCCAGATGCCACTTGGTACTTCATGTTCACGCGGGCTCATCATCATCATCATCATCATCATCATCATCATCATCATTATTATTATTATTTATAGTTTTCTTCCATTCCATCACAAATTGGGTTTGGTAAGAACGCAGATAGACAAAACTGTTAAGATCATCACTGGTCGGGATTCCTTTGATTACGACATCAAAAAGCTAAAGGAATTCCTTCATCGTAATCTTATCCGCCACATGTTTTTGAATGAGTCTTGTACAGGCATATGCATAAAACGTTTGAGGCGGACACCGAAACTATTACTATTGACAGCAAAACTAAATAATTTAAGTTACCTCATATAGGCAAATACGTTTTAATTGTCAACAAAAATGTACTTCCAGCTACATTGACAAAACTGAGAGACCTTGAACTACACGCATCATTGAGAATTTCAAAGATAAAAACTCGCATATTTAGAAACATTTGAACAAGTTTCCAACGTGCAAAGAACAATGTACTGTGGATTGCTTTTTATTTTATATCGATCAAGAACAAAGTCCCAATTGAAGATTAAGGAGGGCTTTGTACATCAAATGGGATTCGCCAGACCTTAACAAACAAGTTAAGCATTATGCTACAGGGTTAACAATCTAGGTTATTTGATTTTCTATTTTCATATATCCTTGTAAATGATGTCTAATTATGTCATTATATGCAATAACCCCTAAGAAAATATTATATCATACAATTTGTAAGCCTTATAAGTAGATTCTTTTTGGCAGTTACTTAGTCTGATAAAGCGTTATGGATGCAAAACATGCCACTATGAAATTTTTATGTATTGAATTACTGAAATTTAAAAACATCATTTTATTAAATACATAAAAAGAATGGCATATCAACATTTCAATATACCACCAGAATCTGAATTGTATTTCTGTGACAGTTTTTAGAATATTCTTAGATGTTTCAACGTTCTTTCTAGACTTTTTCATGTATAACCATTGAAGTTTCACAACTTTTATTTATTTATTTATTTATCGAATATTTATAAAGGGTTTACTTAATTACTTACTTATCCTCTTCGAGCCATGGGCGACTCATAAGGGTTGCCAGCATCCTCCGCCATCTCTCTCTGTTTTTGGCTATGTTCCTAACTTCGTTCCATGTTTGCCATCCCAGGTCATTTCCTTCTGCTTCCGCACTCCTCCGCCATGTTGTTCGCAGGCGTCCTCTCTTTCTTTTTCTCTCTGGTGTCCATGTTAAGGCTACTCTACAGCTATCATTTTGTGGCTTTCACAGAGTATGTTCAATCCATCTCCATTCCTACACCTTATGAGCTCTCCTACTGAATTGATCTTCGTTTTAAGGTAGAGTTCATTGTTTATGATTTTTGTGGGCCAGAAGATAATGAGAATCCTTTTCAGACATTTTCTCTGAAATATTTCTAATCTGGTGGTATCATTTTCATTTAATTTCCACATCTCTCCTCCATAGAGTAGCACGGACATTACATTGCTGTTATACACTCGAATCTTGGTGTTACTACAGTATTGGTTTGACTTCCAGAGTGGGTTAAGCATGGCAAACGCATTTCTTGTTAGACTCAGCTTATGTGTGATATCTTCAGTGGATCCTCCTGTTTTGTTTATTATGGCACCGAGGTATGTGAAGGTGTCCACGTCTTCAACACTTCTGCCCTTGATGTCGATTGGGCGGTTTTCCTTTTGATTTAGTCTCAACACCTTGGTCTTGTCTGTATTGATTTTGAGACCGATGTGTTCAGCATATTTACATATCTTTTCAGTGTTTTCCTGCATATGTTGGTACTTTCTGGATAGAAGGGCGATATCGTCTGCATAGTCTAAATCTTCAAGCTGGGTGGTAAACTTCCATCTTATTCCTGTTTCCTTTGCCGTTCTTG
>RDPX01000004.1:6219449-6254194 GCA_003991215.1 Morbakka virulenta
TAGAAATCATCCTTCTTCTCTTCATCTGCATCATTTGTAGGGCTGTAGATCTGAATAATGGTGGCTTTTACATATTTTGAATTGAATCTAGCACTAATGATCCTTTCATTCACTGGATTCCACTTGATTAGGCATTTCCTAGTCTCAGGGCTCAACATGATTCCTACGCCTCTATGATGCTGTTCATCTGACCCATAATACAGTACAGACTCTCCAGTGTTGACCTTCACTTCTCCGAAACCAGTCCATCTTGCTTCGCTTATGCCTAGTATCTGTAGATGGTATTTCCTCATTTCTCTTGCTATTATTGCAGTTTTTCCGGTGGCGTACATGGTTCTTACATTCTAACTTCCTATATGGATGTATCTTTTTGGTGTTAGAAGTGATCTCATGCATATCGTTCTCAGGTTGGAGACTTCCCGTAGGCTTTCGCCCCCAGCCGTCATATGCGTGTCTTCCCATCTGAGATCATTATCTTCAGGGATTTCACACGACATTGTTCTGTGACCATAGGTAGTTTTGTTTGCTGTCCAAGTTTCCGTAATCGGTGGTTGTTTTATGTGAAGGGGTGATTGGTCCCTTGCCCAACCCTCCTCCTTTCTCATCCGAGGTTGGGGCCGGCCATGGCGGAGTTCATAAAGGGTTTACAGTTCAGAAAATATATACAACTAAAATATATACAAGTTTCTGTTATCAATGTGTGCCCTGTGGTAAAAAGTAATAAAAGCATAAAGAAAGAAAAAGGCAAAAGTAAAAAGTAAAATGAGAATGGCTAATGCCCTGTGTAACATAGCATGGAACCCTAACTCTAACTGTACAAGGTAAGAAATTGATATCGTAAAAGGTAGGGTGTCATACAATGTAATAACAAAGTTGCTAACGCACGAATATATTCACTGTGAGGAGAGAACACAGCTAGTAATTCAACAAACAAAGTTCTGTTGAAGGGCACGTTTAAAATCGTTATCATCTATAATTAACCTAATGTTACGTGGGAGTTCATTGAACAATTTTGCTCCCTTGTAACAGAAGGAATTTCTGGAATATTCAACTTTCAGCCGGGGCAATACTATACAACGAACCGGCATTTCTTGTACTTCTGCTGTGTCTAGCACCTGCAAAATAGTTTTTGAAATTGCTACACACAGCTTGATTCAGGCATTTGCGAACAAGTGTCAATGAATGAACTTTGTTCAGAATAACTGGCGATAATAGATGTTCTTTAGTCTTGATGATATTGAGGGCACGTTAGTGGAAGGAATCCAGGGGTTTCTTATGAGTGTTGGGATAGTTTAACTGCAATGTTCCACAGTAAGTCAATAATGGCAGAATCATGGATTTATAAATTATGGTTGCACATTTATCGTTCATATATGACCTTACTTTGCTGAAAACTCGTAATTTACTCTTCTCCGTTTGTAAGCAGAGTAAAAATGACTATTTAATTTTAATGATGGGTCAACTTCAATACCGAGGTATTTGTAAGATGCAGTATGTTGCACGTTTTGATGCGTAAATGATAGGTTCAAATTATTAGGCTCCATAGCTAATTTTTTGCAAGTTCCGAACAGCATAGCTTCGGTTTTCCCCTTGTTAAAGTTTAATTTAAGTTCGTTATCTGTGCACCACTGCATAATGCGTTCCATATCAGCAGACTTTGGCTCGATTATAAAAATATCCATTCCAGGAACGTATATTACGGTGTCATCAGCATAAATAATACAGTGTGAGTGTTTTAGACAAGATGGAAAGTCGTAAAATAAGACAAATAATAGAGGGACAATAATTGACCCTTGCGGTATTCCACAGTAAACTTTTTCTTCAGCAGATAATGCATTGTCTTATTATACATGTTGTGAGCGGTTAATAAAGCAAGCAAGTTCAACATCATCAATACCATACGATTCTAACTTTTTGAGTAATCTGGAGTGGCTGATAGTGTCAAAATCTTTGCTCAGATCAATAAAGACTCTTCCAACCATTTTGCCTTTATTTACTTTTGATTTAATATTATCAAGAACAAAAAAGGCCAGTTCTGTAGATCTTTTACGCCGGAAACCGAATTGACAGTTCGATTAAAGTTCAATTTCTTCTAAATAATCAGCAAATTGACGATGTACAACTCTTTTCGATTATTTTAGAAACTGCTGGAATTACCGATATGGGTCTATAATTTTCAATGTTATCATGTGATCCCGATTTAAAAACAGGAATCAGTGTTGAAAATTTCCAGTCTGTTGGAAAGACTCCACTGCATAAAGACATGTTGATCATTTTTGAGATGGGAAGTTAAAGAACGTGTGAGCAGTCTTTCAAAATAAATGAAGGTATCCGTTTAAACGGGTTGCTTTCTTACGTTTAAGTTTTTTCAACTCCCTTTCAACTTCACAAGCCAAAATATTTTTGAAACTAAATTTTCGACATGTTCTGATTGGTTCGTGTTTATGTTGTACCCAAATACAATTTCTCAGAGCAAAATATTTTTCTTTCATTTTACTAATGATACTACTAAAGTGAAAAGAGAAGGCATTGGATATGATTGCTTTGTCACATGTTGATTTTCCATTTATTTTAAACCTTGCTGGTGTGGTTGAATTTTTACTTGGAAATAATTTGTTGAAAACATCCTAGAAACTATTAGAATCGTGTGATGCTGCGTCTAGGAGATCTTTAAAAAATTCCTTTTTTGCAAGTTTAACTAAACGGTTTACTAGGTTTCTTTTCTTTTTGTAAGCTGCAATGTCAGTAGCGATTTTAGTTTTCTGGATTTATGAAGAAGTTTATCGCGTGTATTCATACGACCTTTTAGTTCAACGGATAACCAGGGACAAGGCTGTCCACGGATACGTTTAGTTATCTTAGGAGCCATCTCATCAAGACATGTGATTAAAATTTTCTTTAACCTGTTCCAAGTTGTATTTACATCCGTATCATTTATAACTTGTTCAAATTCCACGTGATTTATAGTCTTCCGAGACAGTATTTCAGGGGTATAATTTTTGTAATTTCTACAGTTTTTGGTTTGAAAGTTTGATGATTTAGCTTTCTTGCACAGGCTATCAGATCGTGGTCACTAAAAGCGATGGGTATAACTATCGATGCTGAGATGACTTTGGGGTTGTTTGTTTGAATAACATTGATTGGTGTCGCCGACCTTTCAGTTGCGTGTTGCTTCTTTTATTATCTGTTAAAAGCCGAATACATTAAAAAGCGATTTAATTTCTTTGTTATCTGACTTGACCATGGTGTGGACATTTAGGTCTCCCATGATAATTGCTTCTTTAAATGATTTTGTTGCTAATGACAACATTCGGTTAAATAAGTAAGTAAAATTTGTTTGCAAGTATCGCCATCCGTCCGGGGGTCTATATATAACAGAAATCAATAGCGATTTAGGCTTCTCGAAAAATATTTCTAATCATATACACTCAAGATCTTTACCTTCAAGACCGTACCTTCCAATCCAATTAACACTTTCATGAATGTAAAACGCAACTCCTCCACCTCTACCATTTGTGCGGCTTTTACTCACAAAAGTGTGTCCTTAAATTTTGTACATATCCCCCGGTTCGTCGGTTATATGCGTTTCACCAAGTGAAAGAATATCGATTTTTCCGTTGTCTGTTAAAATTTGAGTAGTATTAAATAAATTTCCCCACAATCCACGAATATTTAGCTGTACCTTGACTGTTGTATGTTGTTCATATACGTACAGAGATTCGTAAGTGTGACTTGATAACTCTTCTTGGACATCCTCTCCATGAAAACAGCAGCAACAGCAATTTGCAGATAATAAAGTTGGTCGTTTTATTGCAAAAATTATAAAACGTTTAAGAGCAAGTCGGAGCATGACCATACTCACCGCCATCTTTATTACAACTTTATTACAATATCTCATCAGAGATCGATAATGCAATACGGTAAGCCCATTTACCAAATCTTACTGCTATTTTTTGACGTTTGGATCTTCAAGACATT
The DNA here is from genome assembly GCA_003991215.1 of Morbakka virulenta. NCBI lineage: Eukaryota > Metazoa > Cnidaria > Cubozoa > Carybdeida > Carukiidae > Morbakka > Morbakka virulenta. The sequence goes on from RDPX01000004.1 coordinate 6,223,428, forward strand.
GCAACTCGGTCACAGCCTTGGGGTGTAACAAATACAGTACACCAGATTACTTATAAAACCTGTGATGTGTTTTTCCTTCCAGAATAATCTTCTCTGTAATGCCCTTTAGAAGACCAATACCTGTGTTGAATCTTCTGTGTTGACTGAAGAATTTTCTCTGACACTGGAGTAGAAAAAGACACATCTTCACACGACACCCATTACCCACATGGCATCCAACCAGCCAGTGCCCAAACTCTTCTTCCTGTTCTACTCATTTTGAGTGGTGATGCATCTATTACCTACACATTGATCGAGAGAAAGTTTGAAAGTTAGTGTCTAGGCCGGAGATACTCAGGGATGTATCTCCATGCGAAATCTTCTGGAGCCACACTAGGAGTCAAAGAATCACATCGATTGTGGTGCCCATGATTTCGAAGACATTTGTTTAAACGGTAGTTGTCCGATCCCCCCCTCTCCAGCGTAAAGGCTGTCTACTTTGAGGACCAGCATAGTATTTACTCTCTAACAGCTAATGCAATGAAAATTGCGAGTAAAAGAGGTATAAATTTATTGGTAGAACTAGATGGCCCTTAACATAGGAGCAAAGGAGGCAATTCGTATTCAACTTTTATCACAAAACTGTATATGGTCTTAAATTGTTTTTAGACTGACAATTACAAAACGTGAAGGGCTTCCTCAATCCTTCGATTTTCCTCCCAAATTGATAAAAATCGAGGGGCAGCAAAAAAGCTGTAACTTAATCATTAATTCAGTACAATTAAATAGGGGGATTAAATTTAATAACAGCAGGACTGCGTAACTTTGCCACGAAATCTGAAATAGTTTCAGTTGTTGTTGGGTTTTTTGTGGTACAGGAACCTCTTAAACATATTTAAAGGTTATGGGGATAAACGAGGTTTCAACTTTCCCATACCTTATGCTTTATTAAATATAGCAGGTTTTGCACACAGAATCACACAGATTCTTTAGCAATGTATAAATTTTTGTTTCTGTTACTGCAAGTAACAATGTCACCATTAAATCTGCTTGCACTTCATTCACAAGGATAGACCACAGGGAATGTTTTTAGGACGATATCAACTTGCCTGTATTCTTTGTAGTGAGTGGTAATGGTGGTGGTGGGTTATCTAGCATTTTACTGTTGGGAGGTTGTTGGGTACTTGTCTGGTGAGGTGAGTGTGGATATGTTTCTTTTGGGGGTATTGAAAAGTAAAGAAACTCAGCTCTCAAGGTCGGAAAAGGCACATCTGGCATGACGTTGCTGTGGCCCTGAATATTCACAAAATACTTACCAAGTAAACCAACGTGACGTTAAGCGAGTAAGATTTCTGCAACACGTTGATATGTTTTAAGGTCATTTAATGCTAATTTTTGCTACAATATCTATGCTGAAGTGACAACAATTTGCAACCAACGTAATGTCTAACAGAACTTTTAGGGTATATCCAGTCATCTTTGCCCAGGTAAACGTGGTAGATGCGATTCGAAATGACAGCCTTTTCCATGCATATACCCCTTGATACCAGTAAAAATTACGAAGATTTATGAAGCATTCTAGACTCTAATTAAGACCAAGTTTCTAAGGTTGAGGTTTAGAACAATTGTTATAGATTTCGAGATCGGCGCAGAATTTCGAGAATGTGACCGTTTGATTGTACTGCAAGCTACTATGTGCACTGGCGTTCCTACTTGCTGACCAGGTATGTGAATCATTTGAAAAAGTTAAGAAACGCATGAAACAGCTGCATGTTGCAGATACATTCCAGCCCGTATACAATTGTTTTGAAGAAAACTATATCGGCCTTCTAGAAGAAAACATGAAAGGAAGAACCTGTTGTTCCCCATCGACAGTTGAAATGTTTGAGATACAACCGTGCTGGGCATTCCTCGAACAAATAATCGTCTCGAAAGGACGACACAATGCATTGCAGTCTATGTTTGATTCGTTGGATCCGTCCATCTGGCGATTTATAAAAGCTATAAGACAAGAAGTTTCCATCTAATATGTGCAGCTCCTACATTTCTAGGTGGGTGATCCGGCACCAGTCATTTCGAAAAGGTATTAAGGCTAGAATACCAGACTGGTGACTCTTATCAACCTTCATATCGGTGATGACGTTAACACTATGGACTTTCTGAAAGGTGTCACGTGTAAGTTTAATTTCAACGTCAAAACCGTGTTAACAAATCTTTTTATAGGAAGGAATGTTCAATTATTCTGCAGGTATTTTGTAAGTAGCTCATTCATCGGTTGTTCTTTTGTCCAAGTTGCTGTTTTATCGGTTGGTGTTCTATCAGTTATTGATTTGCGGTCGCCCTGTTGTACGGAAACCGTACAATCCACAAGTTGAGCAAAGAAGCAACTGTTTACCAACAGTGGTACCAATGGAATCTCCAGCATCGTTTCAATTTCTAGAGCATTGACATCTGTTTTTCAATAAATTATCGAAAATATTCACCTAACATATAGATATAAAAATTATTTAGCCAAGAAAATATTGCTAAAGGGTAGATAGATAGAGTGCAGAAAAGAGTTGTACGATTATGATAGAAAACCAATGGTACCTTTAAAAGAACTATTGGGGGAAGCATCATGAAAGGAGAATTAGAGAAGACATTAAAAACATTGAAAAATGGAAAAGCAGTTGGATAAAAAAATATATCAGTAGAATTAGTGAAGGAACTGGAAGATCAGAACATTGATTCAATAACATCACTGTGCAATACCAGATACAATAGTGGGTAAATTCCAGTGGATATGAAACAATCAATTTGCATAAACTTATCAAAAAAGGCAAGGATACTGTACAGAACTGTACAGAATTTATAACAATCGCTATCATAGCTCATGTGACAGAACTATTACTGAAAATTATCCAACGAAAAATCTCAAATAGCATTGATCAAGAAATCATTAAACTTCAAGAAAAAGGTCTGGCATTAGTAAAGGATCTTTCAATGTAGAAACCATATGTGATGTATCAATGGATGAATAGAAAAGTATTTATATCTGTTTTATTGATTATACCAAGGCATTCGAAAATGCGAAACACTCAGACTATAATATGTTTATCAAATATCGGGTTAAATGAAAAAGATTTACAAATAACGACAAAACAATGCTGAAAGCAGATAGCAATGGCGAAAATAGATTGTGGTTTAATAACCGAATTTTAGAAATAGAAAGGGGTAAAACTGACCTGTGTTTGACTCCAAACGTACATAGAAAGATATTCAGGGAAATTCAAGAGATGAAAGGCGTTATAATTGGAGGAGTAGATATCAACAGTGTAAGAGATGCACGTGATACAACATTACCTACAGAGAACAGTGAAGGTCTCCAAGAGCTATGAACAGTAGTAAATTAAAAGAGGAAGGCCTTAAAAATAGAGATTAAGAACGAAACAAAAATAATGGCTGCTGATAAAGATGGCCAATAGCAAATAACAATATTTTGATTGAAAGAAAATCGATACAGCTGATCCGGAACTTGAAATATTCCTGACACCTTGCAACTGAATATTCAAAAAATGTGACAGAAATAAAGGAAAAATAGAAGTGGCACAAATCACACTTAAAATCATTTGAAAAGTGTTAATAAGTGGAAGGCAAAAATATAAAATTGAGATCAAGAATACTTAAAAGTTATGTATGGTCAATATCTTGATAAAGTGCAGGATGATTGACTCTGATAAAAGCAACTACAAAGAATATTGAAGCATTTGAGATTGGGGTCTACAGAAGAATGCTGAAGATACCGTACAAAAAACACAAAACGAATGAAAATTTTTAAAAGTAAGGAATACGCAACGGAAACTTTTCAAGAAAAGATTAAGGAAAAAGTGTAAACATTTTCGACATTTTATGCAAGAAATGGTTTACAAAGACTAATTTTTTTTGAATGATGTCTGAAAAACATGGACGGAAAGACGAAGGATTTTGTAGATGGACAGAATTAGGAAATGGACAGAATTAGGAAATGGACAGAAATGAATCACGCACAATGCATAAAAAGAGCACAACATTGCTAACAGCACGTAAGGTCGAAACCTGAAGCGACGAAGCGAGAAACAGAGCTTTTGTACCTCCACGAGATCGTTTGACCTTTAGAAGAAGAGCGTATTTCAGCAACCCTCGTTATGTATTTAGATCAAATCCTCTCACGTATATACCAGAAGGACGCCATACATTGGTTAAGAAAGGCAATAAATTCATTTAAATCGTGTGGTCTACCAACAAGGCAGTACAACAGGAACCTTTGTGATAACATTGGAAGGAGATTTTGTGTCTATGGAGTTGATTCATGGTGGAATAACTCAATATAGTCTTCCTCGATTTAAGTTTCTGGAATCGTTCTCGCTGAAAGCAGATCCAAAACACTATGGCCATGCAGCCGAATCGATGAAAGTTGTTAATGAAATCGTACCCCCTTATGATGAAAATCAGTGTAAAAGAAATTAGAAAATCCTTACCAAGATGTTTTACTTGTTTTGGATGTATTTTGACGTCAAATGATTGATGAGGCAATATCTCTGCAACTCCACAACATACACTTTCCGACAGTTTCTAACAATTCGATGCACCTTTTCCAGCCATTAGACCTAACAGTGAATGGTTATTGGAAAGCGTACATGAAAAAAAGTCCCAAACTTGTATTTGCAACAAGTTTTTAATGCACTTTAACCCGGTAAAAAAGTAAAAGAAACAACCATTCAGTTTAAACTCATAGTAATAGTCTCTTCATGAAAAATGACTTCATGATTTCTACAGCCAGATGACATAAGAAGCTGGTATCAAAATTATTGTGAATAGTTGGAAGTGTGCAAGCATGAATGACCCACTTCAATTGGGAAAATCCAAGTTATCAATTATTGATCCTCTTAATGAAATTTTGCGACCAACCTTTTTTCTTGGATGGTAACGGTTATCACGGTCAATCAGCAATTACCCTCACTGAAGAGCTAAAGGAAAATTACGTAAATAAGGAAGCAAACTATGACAATGATAGTTCAGAATTGGTAGATAGAGATAAGAAAATCTTGCTAGAAATGCATTTGACTATATTATTGACAACGAGGTGTAGTGTACAAGGTACTGGAAACAAAGCTTTTATTCGAAGCTGTTTTATGCTAGAAAGCAAAAAATAGTTGATACATGCATAGATAGCTGTCTCTTCTCAACGTGCATCCACCTACGGGGTCAAGAGACTAGACTTTAAAAAAGACATTTATGAAAGCAACTATAGCCGAACAGAATATTTTGATTGATCCTGGGTTTTACCTGAATAAAGGTGCGGCGAATCCCTTAAAAATAGAAAATCCGCGAAATTGAATTTTTGCAAAAAGTAACTAAATTTTCTATCCACGAAAATGAATTCTTGACATTATTAATAAATATTATGATCTGCGAAATTTAAATACCTCAAAAGAAGTGTTTTGGGCCATTCGCAAAACTAAATTGCCGCGAAAATCTCTTTCTTTATTGAAAAACTTGGAGAGGTAAAAAAGCAGCAAATGAAATCATAATTACAGGAAGAAATCAAATAAGAAAATGTAATCTTACATTCAATCTGTTGCTAAGGCTGTTGGTAAAACGGTTGGATCTTTCTATCGTATCTGAAAGTATCTGACGCCTGATACAATCCCCTACCTGTACAAAAGTCAGATACGCCCTAAGATGGAGTACTGCTGCCACATCTGGTGAGGTGCATCCCAGAGCACTCTTTATTGCCTTGACAGAGTTGAAAATTGACGTTACAATCTTGTAGGAGATGATCTGTTTAGTTCTGTACGGCCCCTTTCTCACAGAAGAGACGTTGCTAGTCTTTCTTTACTCTATCGGTATTTCCATGGTAAGTGCTCGACTGAGCTTCAATCCCCAGTTGCTCCTCGTAAAACTTTTACAGCAAGAACGCGTCTTTCTACTACTACTGCAAAGAGTTTTCCTTTTTTCCTCCATATGCACAACATCAAACGGTATTTCCATGAAAAGAGTTTTTTTCCAAGAATCTCCAATCTGGTGAACATTTTGCCTCAAGATTGCTTCAACGGGAGACTACAACATGGACATTTTCAAATCAAATGTCAATAAACATTTGTCAATACCTTCCTTATTAGTCATCGAATTTTATTCATTCATTTATATCTTTCTTCCTCATCACAATACTTATCATCACCCACCTGTCAGTCTACCCATCTAATTAACCCTCATCCTCGAGCAGCTTTTAGCCTTGATGTGTGGTGACAAACTAGTACATAAAAACAATTATTTTGAACTGAGGTGGCTTCCACTGTTGCTTAGGGTGAAAGAATAAGAAAAAGCACTGAGTAAGAATCAAGGGAGATCAATAAAATAAAACATTTTTGAGTTTGACACCTGAGAAAGGTATCTGTGCGAATTATGTTTGTTTGACCACACAACGACGTAAGGAAAAGAGGACTGAAAGAAAAAGAATAAGCAAAAAATTCAGAACTAAACCGTAAAAATGAAAAAGGTTTGAAAGAGGAAGATAAAAGAATATTGATACAGTTCCAAAAGAAAGGATAATGGAAATAACTGTATAACTGCAATAAAGTAAGGATCAGTACTGGGTAACACAGTAGATATTTCTTTAACAAAACAACTGGGAAATGCTGGGTATTGTAGTCTGTAAGAAGTTTTACAAGTTCCCAATGAAACCAATGCTCATTTAAAAATGCAGTTTTAATTGCATTTCATACTAATTCACAACCTTTCGAACGAAATTTTGGATCAAGCTTTTCGTACACAATAAGAAGCAGATAGAAGTTGGTTGGGTCCAGATTTGTAATTCGACTATACCTGTTTGCTATCAACTTTGAACTTCTATATAAAACTTCTGCACTTTGTCTAGCTATACCTGTTCGCTATCGACTTTGAACATCTATATAAAACTTCTACACATTCTCTTTGTCTAGCTACATTTGCCAATGCAGCTTGCACTTTGTCCAGTGACGGGAAATAAGGAATAAGGAATAAGAAACATGGGAATGACGAATGAGGAATGGGCAATAAGCAATAAGAAATGAGTAAGCAGCAACGAGGAATGAAAAATGAGGAATGTGGAATGAGGAATGAAAAATGAGGAATGAGCATTGAAGAATGAGTAATGAACAATGAGCAATGAACAATGAACAATGAACAATGAGCAATGAGTAATGATCAATGAGCAATGAGCAATGAACAATAAGTAATGAGCAATGAGCAATGAGTAATGAGCAATGAGCAATGAGCAATGAGCAATGAGCAATGAGCAATGAGTAATGAGCAATGAGCAATGAGCAATGAACAATGAGCAATGAGCAATGAACAATAAACAATGAGCAATGAGCTATGAACAATGAGCAATTCTTCTTCGTCGTATCTCATTTCAATCATATAGTCCTGCTCCAGAACTTGGCGGCCGCTATAGCCTCGCTGTTGGTTTAGGAAGCTCTTCCTCTGTACAGCGGGGTGCCAAGGCGCAAGTCAGCAGGTAGCTCATTGACTGTTCGCTTCCGCAGTCACATGTGCTTGAGTCGCACACGCCCCAGGCCTTCAGAGAGACCTTGCATCTACCTTGACCTGCTCTCAGGCGGTTCAGCGTCTGCAAGGTTGGCCAGTCGAGATGGTTGCCTGACGCAAGCTCCTGTGTTGGTATAATGCCTCTGGTGAGCCATACAGGAGCCATGCTGTTTTCGTGCCAGGACTCTAGCCATTTCTCTTCAATGGCAGCATCCACGGAGACTGCAAAGGGCTCTGTGGAATCCATGAAGCTGTTTCTTGATGGTAGACGCTTTCTGGTCGGTTGGTACTGGTAGAGAGGATGTCTCTCGTCGTTATCTTGCTTTAATCGTTCATTGTGGCTCATGACCTCTCGGCGGATACTAGGCGGTGCGATTCCAGCCAGAGCATTGACGCATGCCATGGGTGTTGGTTTCAAGCAGCCGGCCACTGTTCTGCAGGTGTCATTCAGCATGGGATCTAGTTTGCGGGCATGACTAGATCTGCACCATGTGGAGCTGGCATATTCCGCAGCTGAGAAACATAGGCCGAGAGCAGTGGTTCGAACGATCTTGGGATCCGCACCCCATCTGCTATTGACAAGCTTTCAAAGCAGATTGTTTCTACTTGCCACTTTGCCTCTGAGCTTGGTGATATGCTCCTTGAAGGATAGAGTTCGGTCCAATGTCACTCCGAGGTATACAGGATTGGGCTTATTCTGGATAATATTTTCTTCCCACGTCACTTTGAGATTGCGGTGCACTTCTCTTTTCTTTAGGTGAAAGCTGCATTGCTGGGTCTTTGTGGGGTTGTGCTTTAGATGATTCTCTCCGTAGTAGATTGATATTTCTGTTAGAGCCTGTTTAATGGTGCTCTCGACTTAAGAGAAACGCGTCTTCTGTGTGGTGATGTACTAATCGTCAGCGTATATGAACCTGCTACAGGAAGCGGGCATGGGTTAGTCATTTATGTACACATTAAACAGTGTAGGTGCCAGTACACTTCCTTGAGGGAGCCCATTTCTAAGACTGAACCAGCGGCTTCTCCTACCGTTCAGTACAACATAGAAACTGCGGTTTGAAAGTAGGATGCGGATGATCTCGCAAAATTTTGAATCTTGAGTGAAGTTGTATAGTTTGGCAAGCATTATTCGGTGTTGGATGGTATCATAAGCAGCACTTAGATCAACAAAGGCGGCTCCGGTTATGAGCTCGTTCTGGAAATTGTTTTCTATATGTTGAGTGAGCTTTAGCAGCTGGGTGGCACATGACTTTCCTGGTCGGAACCTTGCTTGATCAGGTGTCAACTGCTGTTCTACTAGTAAGCTGATTCGAGTCAACAGCGGTCTCTCTAACAGCTTGTAGCTGATGCAGAGAAGAGAAATAGGTCGATAGCTCTTGGATTCATCGGCATTCTTTCCTGGCTTTAGTATTGCTACAACCTTAGCAGATTGATGGAATTTGTTGCGATCTGAGGCAATCATTGAACATGAGCAGTAGCCAGTTAGAGACAATTGGAGTAAGATTTTTGAGGAATTCTGTCAGGATGTCATCAGTCCCTGCTGCTTTGTTAGGCTTTAATTATTTGATGCCTTGGTCAATCTCTGCTTTTGAGAAAGGTCGTATTAGGTAGGACAGATTTTGATCTTGATACGGCAGTTTGATTGAGAGGTACACTCCAGTCTTTCTTCTCCTCTCCTTACTGCGGCCATTGGCTATTAGTTGACTGGCTGTTATGAACTATAATTTATTATTATGAACTATTGTTATGAACTATGATTTATTATGAACTATGATTATTATGAACTATGATTTGCCAAGAACTCTGAACTTCTAATTCAGTCTGTTGGACTTCCTGTTGTAATTTGTATTTAGATCAGTGGTTTCACTGTTTCAACCGCCATTTTGTAAACTCATGATGTAGCATCCATTGATAGCTCAGTAAAGCCTAGTTTTTACGGCAGTCTTTGTGTCTTTATTCATTACACTGGCCACTTGGTTTGGTGTAAAAGAGGACTGTGCAGGAGGGGTGGTCTTGTCCCCACCGAGCTTTTTGATGGTTTTCCAGGCCTTTTTACTATTTACTGCCATATTTGTGTTCTCGATCATATCCTGCCAGGCCTTCTTCCTCTCTGTTCCTACCATTTCGAGGAGCTTTTCACCAAGTTGTAGGGTGGTGTCATCAAACGGGTCAGATCTGAACTTGAGCTCATACTCGTTAAGAAGATCCAGAGACTCGTTAGTTATTCCGGGTATACACCGTTAGCGGCAGCCTCGGGGGATGTTCGCACGTGCCGACTGTTTTATTCTTTCTATGAAAGCAGAATAGTTCTGTGTGATTGGTTGGAGATCTGATATGGAGTTGTCCAAGGCTGCACTGAAACCAGTCCAGTTGGCCTTTCGTAGGTTGAATCTCCGTCTGAATGGCACATCTGATGCCTTCAGTGCTGCGTGGGTCTTGGTGGAAATTGGTCGGTGCTGTGATTTTGGGATAGGTGAGAGCACATACGTCTTGGCAAGGCTAGCGATCTCATTGTTCATAAAGCAAAGGTCAGGGCTGTAACCTCGCTTCCAACTGGTGCTGTTAAAGGATGAGCAATGAGGAGCTAGCAATGATTGGTAGTGTAGGTTTGAGTCAGCTCTGCACTTGATTTAGCAAATATACCACCAGCAGGTACGTCATAGAGAAGTCGAACTTTGGAGTGTAAAAATATTACTTTTATTTTGCAATCAGGGAAATCGTTCAAGGAAAGTCTCTTTAAGGACGAGACAGATTTACTGTACTTCTAAAAAAGCTTTCTATGAATATGAAATATTTTGATCCAGGCAATGCTGATAAATTTCACAGAGCCAGAAGATAATAAAAAATTGAATATGACAGAGGTAAATTTTGAGTGTATTGTGTGGGTCATGGTGACGTTACACTCAAATACGATCTGACTAACATCATCTCATATCCTGGGAAAACTAAATACAATAGGATATAGAGAAATTAGATGCAGCAAATAGTGATATTGAGTGGATGTTAAACCCAAATTATTGTAACAAAATCCTAAGCAACATTTTCAAAATGCTCCTCTTCTAAACAGAACTTCACCCAATGCATGTAGATGCCTTCATTTTATTATACATTTTGAAAGTACGATGGGAAATAATCTGACTACATAAAAATCTGGTACATAATGATATCGGTTTTATTGAAAGAAGCACCAGTTTTTCTGAATCATTTTCTCACAAGCTTATTATTCTATTTCACCCAGAACTGAGGCACCAGTAATAAAAACACTGTACCATGACTATTTGTCTTTTGTCATGGACAAATGTAGCTAAGAGGATTTTCTGAAGATATCATGAAGAATTGCTTAGAATCTTTGCAATATAATGCAGTGTGAAAGAATGTTTTTTCCAGCAAAATAAAACAACGTTGGGGCAACGATATGTCTTTAAAAGGAAGTCCAGGAGCAGGATAAAAAATAAAGGAAATTTTAGTATAACGAATTAGATGAGAACTACAGCAGAATTAAGCTTGATAGTTTTCTGGAATTCTTGTTTTTAGTAATATTCGTGATGAATAGTTCGTAGTCAAGACAGAGTAGGTTGCTGATCCAAGGAACTTAAAAGCGAAAAGAAGAGTTGTTTTACTGTGTAGGGAGTTTCTTAGGTTTTAAGGATTGTTATTTAAAATATGATTTCCTGAAACATCTACGATGCTACTTTTGCACCAATAACAGTACAAAGGTTACATACAAAATCTGCATCGCTATCAGTATCAACAGTTTTCATATGCATAAAAAAGCTTTTCCGAAAACGGCAGAATTAACGGGATAACAATAGTAACAAAACAAATCTGTTGATGTTTTTCCCAGAGTTATTTTTCTAAATTGGGAATTGGACTTTGGGATACTTTTAAGTTTCAATTTTCAATTTATCATTAAGCTTAACACAGCACAAGAAACCAGCAGCTCTTTGAAGTTTTCCTATTTCTTCTATATATATATTTTTTCTCTATATATTTTTCTATATACATATTATATTATTTTGCTACCGTAAGGTAACAAAATAAAATGTTATTCTCTCTAACTTTTTAACATCACTTGAATTATGTCATCACATATAAACTTATATTCATCGTCAATAATAATTATAAGGCACAGAGTTAATCAACAAACGTACATTTTGTAAGGTTGTGCTTCTTTCGTAATCAAAATGACCAAGATTTACCACACTGCTCTATTTGAAATTCTGAAAAATCCCAATTACCTATTCATTGCAAACGGGGATAAACATTATACAAGAAAAATATGGAAAGATGTCATCAAACTACTTAACACATATTTTCAAGTGGTATATTTAATCAGTCAAATAAATGTAGGTTTTTGCTAGGAAAGTATAGCATCATTCGTTCTTGCTACAGCGCTTCAATCATCAGTGGAAGAAAATTTGTTGATATTCTATGGCATTTTTGCAACAACCTCTTCGTCTACAAAAAACGGTGGTAGTACAATAACTATTACGGAGTTAGAAATAAAAACATAAAACGTAAAGTTTACTACTTCAAGTTCTTATTTCAGGAAAAATAATGAGAATAAGAGACATTAACATACGAGTCACAAAATACGAATCATGTTTAAACTACCAAATCAAGAAAAATGTCACTTCAAAAATGACTTACTAGTAAGGCATCCAATTAAATGGTAGCAAAGTTATAACACTACATTATTTCCTTTTAAGGTGGAGGGGACTTTGTTGATATTCTATTTCATTTCTGTAACAACCTGTGGCTTCAAAAAGCTATGGTAGTGTACTAACTACCATGCAATTAGAAGCACCATATTTCTTAACTACAACAAATTTCGATTTATCAGATTTAATGTTTAAAATCTTTCAGGGAGAATAATGTTGAATTCAAGGAAACGAAGTTCTTGTATAATTAAAAGAGATTGGAAGTGTGGTGCTGAACGGGTCATTTACATAGATACCCATGGACCATTTGAAATTACTTATGTAAGTAATTTCTAAGGTCAGCATAGTACGGAAACAACTTACTTGATCTCTGGGGAGCTGTTAATACGGAGGTTATTTCCCTGGAAAGCTGACTTGCATGTCAGGTGAGGTGTCGTAGGGACATTGTTTGCAATAGAAATTCCCTTCTCTTTAAGCGTGTAGGTTCTTCACCGTTTGGATGACCAGGATGAAAGCTTTTTACCTGAATACCTCCTGATCAGAACAAAACTTTCTTGTTAATTGCCACATGATTAAGGCAATAGAAAGACTCCTCCATATAATATATAACGTATTACAAGTTAGTTGAAGCGAGAATCTTATTTTCCTAAAAGCCTTAGCAAAAGAAACAGAAAATACACTACGAACATTATCATCATCATCTTGCAGTCTCAGCCGAGATAGAATTAACTACACCTTTTCAGTATACCCTATCGACCATAGCTGTTAGCCATTCCTTGGCGATGGCAGTGTCCCTGCATATAATGTCTGGAAAGACGAGCTTCCAAGAACCCTTAAGTAATGATGGGTGCCTCTATAAGAGAAATAACGACACAAGTTCATCTGAGGCACGTGCACAGTGTCCAGCAAACTGGATGCGTCTTCTTTGGACTAAGGTTGATATCCTAGGTAGGTCACCGTACATTATTTCAATATTTAGATGTTTTTCCCATGAAAGGTTTAATACTCTTCGGAGGAGATGGGTATAGCCTCCACCTTGGGGCTGCTGTTGTTTAGCTGAAAGAGTCCATATTTCAAATCCGTAGAGAAAAAATGGGCTCGATTATTACCGGAAAAATTCTGATTTTAATCTTACGATTGAGCTGGGATTTTCTGATCTTATCTCTATTTGCACACCGCAAAAAATAATCAGATTAAATTTCATACCTTTCATTTTTGAATAATAATTCCGGATTTATTGTCAGTAGTTCTGGCAATACACTAATCCCGTAGAACTTCGTATATTATTATTTTCTCTTATTTCTTTTCTGCATCGCTGGATTGTTTCTGTTTAGCTTCAATTGCTGGATACATTATTAGAAAGAGCAGTGTCAGGATTGTAGTCGAAAGGCAGAAGATAACCCCAAATAATTGAACGTCATACAAAGCCCAGTTTGCAACAAGAGGTGCAAGGATAAACCCAGTTCTCCTTGCCACTAAAGCAATAGATTGTACTGACCCTTGATTTTCCCGACGACAAATTTTTGAGATAAGTGTTTTTGCTGCCGGTAAATGGATTGAAAAAGAGGCTACAAAGAAGACAATGCCCGCACAAAAAGCAATTTCCTTTGATAGATAATAAGTCCAAACATGACTGTATGTTGCCATTAATCCTGATCCCACAACCAGAAAAGTAAGAGATAGAAACAAAATGCCTGTTTCCCTAATTAAAGGCCTTATGAATTTTGTGGCGAACAGTGAAAGAATAATATCTGAAGCAATCAATATACTAAAGAAAGTCACCTCAGTTGTACTCCAACCCCATAATTTGTATAACACTAAGTAGGATAAAGCGTGACCAGCTCTTCCTACGAAGAAGTCTACGAATCCCATCACTACTGTAAATGATATCACTGAAAAGAGGCACTTTTTAATAACGAACAATATGTTTGAAATTGGAAACTGCTCTTTCAAGTCTTTGTCGTTTTCTGCTTCTGTCTCTACTTTTCTTTCTAAAGTATCTGACAATTCAACCTCAATAGAATTATCTTCTTCTGCCAAAATTGCGTAATTGACGTAGAAACTGGTTATATCTCTAGCAATGTCTGAAACAGTGAAGTGAATGAAAATTTGCATTAAAATCCAAACTGTAGTCATAACAAGCCCTGAAATATTACCGTAGTCAATTAAAATACTTCCAATATAAAAATGAGCATTCAAGAAGATACTGTTAACTGCTGGACCTAATGCAATTCCACAAAACGTAGCAACAGCATTGTAGGTGTAGATAATTAATCTATCTTCATGTTGATACATCCATGTGATTTCAGCATCCACAATCGGTCGAAATGCTTCTCCAAAACCAGATATTGTTCTTCCAGCAAGAACAAACCATTTGGAATATGGTAACATGAAGATGATAGAGCCAATAATGAAAAGGCTGTTGATAAAGTATAATGCTGCTTTGCTTTGCTTTGTATAATCAAAATATATTCCTGAAAAAGGAAATGACAAAACACACCCCACTTCGTACATAGCCAAAACGAATCCGTAAAACCATGGTTTCGCCTGGAAACGTGATAAATAAACATAGAGTGAAGCATCAACAATCGTGTATTGAATACTTGTGAAAAATGTTTGTAACCAATAAGCAGTAATTGTCCAGAATCGTCTTTTTCTGAAATCAGGGTCGTTTTGTTCCAGATTTTGTAAGAGTTTTCCCTGAGGACTTTCCATTTTGGGTACTAGCCTATCGATTTGCTGTGCCTTTTTTTTCAACTTGTCAGCGAAGAAGTTTCACTGAAACCTGGAAATCAAAAGACAAGAAAAGAATGGTAGAAAAATTAAAAGTTAAGATGACCTCATGGTTATTCAATATTACAACAAAATGAATCCTAAAGTAGGAGGACAAATTTGTGGAGATAAAAAACTGTGTAAGTAGTACAGCTACATTAGGAAGATGGTTTTAAAAAACTTGCCTTTGTCTGATAATATAGTACCCATAACGTAATTTTTAGCTTAAAGAAAATTGTGAAAGACTAATAAGAGAAATAGAGATGGACAATGGAAACAAACTTAAAGCAGCATTAACTTTTAAGTAATACCCATATTTGATGCAACTAACATGGAATATAACGTTGACAAAAACAGACTCAGTCTGTCGAGTGAGTAGAACATTAGAAACGGAAGGAAAGAAAGAAGAAGAAAAAGCAAAAAATGTGGATGTTTCATGCAAGCAGATGAAAAAGTTGTAGAAAGGAAATGCTGATAAAGTAATTGTACAAGTGAATGGGGATTTAGAAATAGCTTATTGAGGACACATAGGATGCAATCGACGAGCAAGAACAAATCAATGAATGAAGACCTCTCTACTCTAATAAATACTAAAAGACAGAGGAATAGAGGAACTAAGTTCAAAAAATAAATGAGTGCTCCTTATGAAAACAGTAAGCAATGAGGACAATTCAGCAGAGAAAGGGAGGAGTACATGTTTGTATCAGCTTGAGCGAGAAATAGCATATTAAAAAAACACAGAGGCAACACGCCAACATCAACTGACAAAAAAGAAGAGATTATTCCTAATAAAAAGGACAAAGATTTTGATAAATAATTCTTAATAAAAAGGATATAGGGAAGTGAAGAAGGAAGTGTAGGATCAGGAAGGAGTAAAGAAATATAAACAATACGGTAATCTGAAACTTGGAAGGTGATGAAATAAACAAAGTGTGGAAAAGCATCAGGAATTGACGAGATCCCAGGAACCTTAATCAAAGCAGAGAAAGAAGTTGCAGAAAAAGAGCTGACGTTTTTGTGGAGAAAGATGTTGAATGCGGGCATCACAAAAATGGAAAGTAGTGTTGAGTGAATCTTTGTGTCGTTTTCTCATTCATGGGATCCAATCAGGGGTAAATAATGCACTGAGAAAAATGCAAGCAGGGTTAGATGTGAAGCACGGGAACACGCATCTGTATGTTGAGAAACCCCGTGGAACAAGGCAATTTGGGTGAAATTGTTTGAACTTTGTAGTTGTTGTTGCTTTTGTTGTTGCTGTTGTTGTGGTTTCTATCTCAAAACCTTCCACTGTACATTTTCCAAGAAAAAAATTCTCCTCCTATTTTACTTTGAACCTGAGAGAAAATTTATAGACTATTTTCGGGATCATGTTTTAAAAATAGAAGAAAAACTTTCAAGGAAAGCGACATTTCACTACTAATAGTCAAAAACGTTTTACTATGACAATCTTAGTGTGAGATAAACACTTTATGATTGAAAAGAGGTTTTTAATTAGTGAATCAGTTGAAAGGTTAAATTTAAGTAAAATTTAAAAGTCAGACGCTTTTTGAGTTTATTCATGGAATAAGTCGGCCTGAAACAAGTGAGAACTTACAACAACAATTTGATGCGCAAAACAAGGGTGTACCCATGCAAGCCCCTACATCCTCGGTTATTGCTGAAATATTTATGCGAGAATTTGAAGCTGCAGCATTATCAACAGGAGACCAAGGGCCAACGGTTTGGAATAGATACGTCGATGATGTCTTTACAATCACCAAAAAGCATCACCTACAAGGTTTCTTTGAGCACATCAACAGCCCACACTCAAATATCACATTCACTCTAGAGAAAGAAGAAGAAAGAGAAATACCCTTCCTGGATGTTCTTGTAAAGAGGCAAGCAGATTGCAGCATTTCCGTTACCATCTATAGGAAACCAACCTACACTGACCAGTACCTCAATAATGCCTCACACCATCCAGTCTCAGCTCATAATAGTGTCATCACCACTCTGTTTCGAAGAGCAAGAAACAATATGTCTAACCCACATGACCTCAGAAAAGAAGAAAGACACCTTCAAAGTGTTCTCTTATCGAATGGATATCACGCTAAGGATGTTCAGAGACCCTTACGCAGAACCACTGGACCTAATCATGAAGATAAAAAACCTCTAAAACGTATAAGTCTGCCTTACATGAAGAATACCAGTGAGCACCTAAGACGAACTCTCCGACAACACAATGTTCAATGCTCCTTCTTCACGGCATCCATCTTAAGGAAGATCCTCTCAAAACCAAAGGACCCAGTCCCACTTGAAGAGAGGAACAACGTAGTTTACAGACTAAAATGTAAGGACTGTTCTGCCTCATACATTGGTAAATCAAAGCGTTCCTTGGGTCAAAGAGAAAAAGAACACATGAGAGATGTTCAGAAAGGTGACACCAAGAATCATGAAATAGCCAAACACTGCTGGACACAAGATGACACCTTTGACTGGGAAAATAAAAGGAATATAGACAATAAAATCAACACAACAACAAGAAAAGTAAAAGAAACAATCCATTTCCTGCAATGCAGTAATCACATCAGCAGTATATCCTACATCCTTCCAGAAATATGGCTTACAGCACTACAGAAAGAAATACAATAAACACAACAAACACAACAAGCACGACATAGGTATTTCCCCACTTCTCGAAACAACTCCAGCCCTGTCTACATGTAGGTCCACACTACCAAGGTATAAAACAACCGTATCTAATCATTTCAGTAGCCTAACGATGGGAGAATTATCTCTCGAAATGCAGCTCGGTAAAAACTTACGACTCATGACATGGTAAAGCTCTTACATCTATGGCTTTCTCAGAGTCCACAAAGTTCAAACTTTTCAAGATTATTAGGGAAACATATGAAGAAGATATTCTTTATCGCTGCCGACGACTGGAAAGAACAACGATCAAGATTGCGGAATTTACCAATCACTTAAGTTTCTCCTTAAGATGCTTACACAACCATGTGATTCCAAATGATTTACGTTTTCGTTGCCCAGTTGCCACAAACAGATCAAGGTGTATACTTGAACGGACAAGTCGTCCACTTCTCCAAGAAAGAATTCATTTAAACCATAGGAAACGTCGAAAGCCGAATTTTTTCGTTCAAGCAGACTAAGCACCAAGCACTACCAGGAATTAATCTCATCCATGGATAACACTCACATACAAAGATTACACTCTACCAGGGAAAGACACCAAAAGAAGGTCGAGAACCTGAAACGAAAGTTGTCAGCAGTATCAAAACCCAAAGACAAGTCGAATTGGATTGTTAACAATTGAAGATCTTGTATTTGCCGATGACATGCCTCCTGTTTCGTCAAAATTTAATCACATCAGAGAGATAACAACTAGACTGGCTAAGAATAGAGACAGAGAAGGGTTAAAGTTAAATGTAGAGAAGTTCATAGCCAAGAAATTCAATGCCGAGAGAAGGAAGGGTTAACATCAATAACATAAACATGTAAGACGTAGATTGGGACAACTGTAAAGGAGGTTTGTAGAGCCACTGAAGGCATCAACTATAGATTACAAAAGATGAGAGTCACATACTTTAACCCTAAAAGTCATGGAGAGCAAGACATTTATGACAGAATGCGAAAATGAAACCATTTTAGACATATGCTTTAGACACTCTACGGGTAGAGTTGACAGTTTCCAGTTTCAGTGTCGGCGGAAAATGTTGGAAGGGGGTGACTTACAAAGAATACTAAATGAGAAAATAAGAGAGACTGCTTTGATTAGTGTTATCGGTGACAAAGTCAGATGTAGAGAGTGGAACTCGATCGCAGGGATGGGACATACTAAAACAAAACAAAGAGGAAGGGTTAACAGGAAGACAAGTCAAGAAGTTTGAAAGAAATGTAACAAAGCTACAGAAAAAAAGGGGTACGAGCACTAAGTTTAGTCCTTATACACCTATAGGCGCAAATAGCACTACATTCTATGTAAGTAATAACCAACCGGTTATTCACTTAACTGTGTGTACTTCTTAAACTAAATACTCACGGCATTAAATCTTTTTACAGTTTCACTAAAGACGTGAAAATCGACCAAGATAGATAGATAAAGACGTTTTCCTCCCTCTAAGATCAATTCTAGTTGTTTTTCTGCTTCCCGGCTTGTCTTTTGTCTTCTAAAGATCTTTGTGCTTCCTCCTTTTGCGTATTTGTTTTACGACAACTGCAAACTTGCTTGTGATGCCACATTTGTCATTAACCTCTGCATGATTTATTGGACCTATATGGAAATGAATGATGCGAGTTTTCATTTTGGTTCTTTTGTGGAGTTATGATTTGCTAACATTTTCTGATGACATTTTCAAATCTCTCTCGAAGACTTTAGTGCCTAAAGATATCAGCTCAACTGATTTAAACATTTTTGGGAAATCGATTGACACATTAAAATTTGAGAAAAATAGGAAACGAATATTTTCTTCCGGGCTGTACCTTTTAAAAAAGTAGAATTTTCAATACTATGATTCAAGTGAATAATATGGAGACATACAAGATCACAACAAAACCAGATCAATAGATAAAGAAGGAATGAAAAGACAAATTCAATGAACTGATGTATCTACTCAGAAGCTCAAGTCAGACTTTTAAGGTCTCGGGATATGCTTACAATACAAATACTAGACCTTGTGCATGGATGGCCTGGAGGTAGTTATGGCAAAGGATAACCTCATTGGCCCATTGTCAAAACTCCACAACCACATAAAGTTTTGTGTTCATACGCGCAACTTATATCTGGTCAATACCAGGTCAAACAATGTTATTAGGAGCAGTTTTTATCCAATCTTCTTACTTTGACTTAAAGACAAAATGAGTTTTCGACGGCCACACAACCTCAAAAAATCCCCATACGAAATAAAGAAACCGCTTGAATTCACAAATATGGGATGTTGGAATAAAATAGCTGTGTAAATAAAATGTTGCATTTTTCGTTGCTAATTGGTTTCCCATGAACATTTTTGTTCTGGTCAAATGCCGACCGACATATATTGTATCAAATGACGTGTTTTGCTTTTGTTACTTACCATTACGATTCCATTTACAAGCACATCTTGTAATATGATAGGATGATAATTCAATTCGAATTTTTACTTTCCACACCCATGCACCAACAGGGAACAACGTCAACATGGCAGAATAAATGGAATAGAGATAACCAGATGGTTGTTGTATCCAGATTGTATGGTGCTTTCTTGTAGAAATGTAGGTTATGCAGATTCTTTATATTTCATACTCACAATTTGAACTTAATATCTCACTCTCAAAAACAAAGACCTAAGTATTTAACAATGAAGAACTATCCAAATCTGCCTCACTGTATACAAATTCGATAGAGAATGTGGCAGAAGTTACTTTTACTGGTCAGAATTTTAACAACAAAGAACAAGGCTGTTTTACTGATGTTAGAGTATCAAAGTGGGAAATTGAATGAAATTAGGCAAGTCCTTACAAATCACAAGTTGAACATGGCAACAAGAATGAAGCTGAGGGAGGCATATGTTTGATCTCGCCTCCTGTAGAACCCAGGTCTGGTACTTTAAGGATGGTTCGAGAAAGTGTTTACAGAGAATAATATGCCAAGTTCAGAAAATATGTCGAACAGACAATTCACATGTAAAGCAGCTATAAATTTGCAAAAATGCTCAAATTGGCAAATAATATGCCAATATTACAACCATGTAAGTAAGTTAGTCACTAAATTAATTGACCACAATACGTGACTATCTGACAATACTCCATTTATGACTTCAGTACCTGGTTACACCCAAATCTAAAATATCTTAAATTACGCGGAGACCGGTGTAATCTCAAAGGTTTTAATAAGAATCTTTAATTTTACAACGATATGATAGATGTTGGTGGATTTAAGTTCATAGCAAATTCTGAAAGGCTTTGAATGTATAATCATCAGCTTTTGAGAAAGTTTTTCCTTTAAAATAACTGCAATTTCTCCCTATTCTGAAACAATTCTTGCCTTCCAGGGGAAAAAAATCCTATATACTTTATATCCAAAATGATTTGCGATCTAAATTTGGAATCGAAATTTCCACAGATAGATATTTTTCTACGAAATTATTTTGGTCTCACCGGGACACACTGCTATGAAAGAAGTTTTTTTCGAAGGTGAAATCTAAAAAGAATTGCTACAAATTAATAATGAGCATAAAAGATTGGTCAATGCTGCCCCTTGGACCTTAAAAACATGATATTGTGAACGAAATAAACTTTAATGTTCTGATAAAAGAACTTTCATTGAGAAGGGAAGTATAATGTCTTTATTGGACATTAAATCCTTATGTATAAGCCACACCATCGTGAGTCAATTTTATTGCTTTCCAATTCCAAAACTTAGATATACTAGGTTTCCCAAGACATGTGCTTGATTCAACCCGATTAGAAAAGAAAAATAGCACTGGGATCTCACTTAACTGAACATTGTTGTTTAGACAACTCACCTCTGTCATTGTGATAAAAACGAATCTTATAAGAAAGATGTTGGATGAAAGCTCAAGATTGAGAAAAGGATGTAAAACTGAGATAACGAAGTAGACCCATGTTTGACTTTTCAAAACTACACTCACCATTATACTTAGTTTATTCAATTTCAAATTCAAATTTCTTTTATTTTGAAATCACACTCATCAAACGATTAAGCAAGGATAGACAAATGTATCAAATGTGTTTTCTGAAAATGCAACCAATGAACAGAAGAATACCCAACACAAAATTCACATTTGGTTTGGGGGTAAGGTCGATGTGTTTCCACCCTGTACACCTAACTGGTCATCCTATACCTGTAAACAAATCTATCTATATATATATTACATATATATATTATATATATATGAATATATAGGGCGTACTCAACATGGTGCTGCAGGTTCAAGTAAACACCTCTCCTTCTCGGCCAGGGAAGTGATTGTACCTGTGGTCCACAGAGTCATCTAGTTGGCTCCGCATGTAGTTCCAGCTAGTCTTCTTAGGAGATTGACACTTGCACTAACTTGACCACTCTTCGAAGGTGTTGTTTATAGGTCAGACTACGATCTAGAGTTTCACTTAGGTTTGTTGGTGTGTAGGGGTATGCGAGGGTTTTTGGAAGAGTAAATAAAAGTATGAATCTTTCAAGTTACTAAAAACGAGACATTCTTTTTCCAGCAAACAGAACGACAACCATTAAATACTTTTTTACTAAAGAATTAAAATACGAAGTTAGGTAAGATTCTCTAATGATAGACATTGATATGATAGCAATTAATTGTAAACCTTTTCTTAAATATGCTTTGAGAAACACTTCTCCTATCGTCATGCTGGCAATGGTAAAAGTTCCTTTCAAAACGTAACTTGGTAAATGTTTATGAATCATGACATATGTGTATATGTCATGAAATCTTTTATCTGTCCATAACAACAATGATATACACAGAATGACTGGATGATCACTCCTTAGAATAAATCAAGAAAGGGAATATCTGAAATGATTAGCACACTGTGGATGAATTACAAAAAGCAGATTTATTTATGTTGAAAACATGTAAGAAAAACATTGATAGATGAAAACTATTAGAGAGAACTACTGGCATGGACACACAGCAGCTATGATGTCACAGCTGACCAGCACAAACGGAATATCAGGGACGGAATAAAAGAGACGGTGTAAATAGTAATGTTAAGAGTCCTAATTACTAATACAGAATAAGCATATTACAATGATAAATATCTAAATAACATGTAGATAAATGTTATGTAAAAAGGTACTTAAAGTTTTCTCTTCAACAAAGTTCTCTCCGGTCTGTCTCATCAGAGTTTCGTCTATGATTTTCTTAGTTCATGACTTGTCTTTCATAATCTTTGCCAGTCTCCGGCTCGAGTCGTTCTCATTGGCCGTCTCAGGTCGACTGGCTTCTAACTTCAGAGTTTCCCTTTTTATATCTTAAACAAACTTGGCAAGTTTAGCATATGAGGTAATCTTTCCTCAAGGACATGCCTAGATCAGNTTCAACAAAGTTCTCTCCGGTCTGTCTCATCAGAGTTTCGTCTATGATTTTCTTAGTTCATGACTTGTCTTTCATAATCTTTGCCAGTCTCCGGCTCGAGTCGTTCTCATTGGCCGTCTCAGGTCGACTGGCTTCTAACTTCAGAGTTTCCCTTTTTATATCTTAAACAAACTTGGCAAGTTTAGCATATGAGGTAATCTTTCCTCAAGGACATGCCTAGATCAGCAAGATCATAGGTAATGATGTAATCTCTTAACTTGCCCGGTCATTCAATCTCAATTAGGTTACCATGACATATGACGTTTGACGTTTAATTAAAGATACACAGAATAACCATATAGTTCAGCGGTACGGAAGAGAAGGGAAGAGATATGCATATATAAAAATATATATATATATGTGGCTTAGCAACAAATGCGAGACTCATCTGATGGCAAGGGCGGTTGGGTAAAGTTCTTTTCACTTAATTCTTTATACTCTTCTTTCTCATACTTTGTCGATACCGTTGCTCTTATTTCTATATTTCCATATTTTCTTTGTTTGATTTATGGCCTCGTGATCTAACGTGATGGTAGCATTTGGCCAAGGCTGCTGGGAGGCCATATCTTAAAAGTTAACTCGATTTCCAATTCCCCTAAATAACTGATATGGTCATCGACCGATGAGCACGATTTCAATTTAACATCTGGCCTGTGTATTTCATCATCCTTTTCACAATCATTTTACGTATTACTTGCATTTCTGCTGGGATATTATTCAATTGCTTTATTTTTTCTATATGTCATTATATTGTCCTTGTCTCGTCCCCATAGGTGTCTTGTTGATGTGTTCTATTTCTGTGTGCCGTGTAACATCTACGGCTATGAGCTCAACACTCATACTATATATGTTTGTATATATACATACATTTCTGAAAGCCTGATCTTGCTGGAGGAAACATTGTCATAATTAGTTTAAATAACTGCAAAGCAAATTGGAAAATCTTCTGTATCGAACAGGAAGACTATTTTTACTGCTGTTTAAAAAGTAGCATATGAGAAAGTTGTCTGCAAGGAAAATTGTGACCTCTGGATCAAGGTTAATACATTTAGTTTCGTCTGTGTCCATTTACCTTGACGGTAAGTTAAAAACAACTTGAAAAATAAGTTATTCATGCAAGGCTAAATTAAGTTTTGCAAAAGAGATGACTTTTAACTTACTTTCAGAGTTTTCACTTGGATGAATTTGATTCGCAGGATCAAGAATTTGTGGAAACCTCCTCTTGCTAAATACTTAGTGGTAAGATCTGTACAGGAAATTATTATCTCTTTATCAAAATAGTACAATTGCGCTCCTCGATATTCATCCACCACGACGGTACGTTTTAAACAACTGAAAACATAAGAGAATCATGGAATCGTCAATTTATTAAGCTCTGCAAAAGAATTCTATTTGGTTACCCATTGCAACAAAACCCTATTTAGAAATGCTCAAGGAATTTGTAGCAAATCAAAACCTAACTGGCATACATGAAGAAAACAATACTTCCCCTTTTTGTCAACAAAAGGTTTGGTCACGAATCATACAATACCATTGGTATGGAAAGGCTCATAGAACTATGGTTTCAAACCAAGCGAAAAGCGATTTAAATCATCAAAAAGAGTAGTCACTGATCTAACACTGTGCATGCATCGTTGAAAGTCTGACCTTTATGGACAAAGATAAAGCCATAGATGTAAGAGCTTTATCATGTTATAAGTCGTAAGCTTTTCATGAGCTTCGTTTCGAGAGATAATTTTACCATCTTTCGGCTCTCGATGAGAGAATTTTCTCTCGAAACGCAGCTCAGAAAAAGCTTACTACTAAGGACAAGAGAAAGCTCTTACATCTACTGTGCATACTGTTGTAAACAAAGAATCTACATTTTGTATTTAAATATGACTCACAAAGGCATGATTTCAAACATATTGGAGACTCATACGAAGATGCCGTCGAAGTACCAAACTTTAGCCTGCACTCAAGAGTTCCCGTCCGGGAAGAAATGTGGCATCGAAGGGGTTTGTTATGAGGATTATGAAACAAACATAGAGCGTGAAAAGATGAACGTTTTAAGCACTCTAAATGCCGTAAAAATACTCCAAAACTCACCGCGAGGGTGGAAATATCGCCAAATTTGTAGGACACCGAAGAATAACAATATTCAAGAAAATTTATCCAACTTAAAGCACGTATCCTTGTTGCCATCAATTAAAATATCTTTGCCAAATGCTTCGTAAAATGGTTTGTCTATCACAACTGGTAACTAGTCCAATCGGGTTTTGGCAAAGGGTCTACGTCAAAGAGAAAGAGAGAGAGAGAGAGAGAGAGAGAGAGAGAGCGAAAGAGAAAGAAAGAGAGAGAGAGAGAGAGAGAGGGAGAGGGAGAGAGAGCGAAAGAGAAAGAAAGAAAGAGAGAGGAGAGAGAATTTAGAAATTAATCTTCTGCTTAAAAACAGTAATCGATTATTTCAAACATATCAGTTCAGAGTTGTACGGGGTATTTGTTGACTTTCAAGATGCATTTGGAAGCTTAAACCAAAATTACATGAATCAAGCCTAATTAGAAAGTGAAATAGCAAATGATCGTGAGCCACAAATAAGAATTAACAATGAGAAAATTCATGTATGCAGTGGATGTGAATCTTTTACCTACCTTGAAAAACCCCTAAATATTGCAAGTGAGAAGAAAAAGCCAGTTATGGACATCATCAAAACGTATATTAATATTTTAGATCAAATATAGGCCTGTTTGCTAGCACTGGAGCTTAAACTCCAAGCACTTGAAAGTGTAGTATTTTGAAAAATCCAACATCGTTTTGCGAACACTGCATTCACAGAACATCAGCTTTACGAATTGGATAAGCTTTTTGTATCCTTCTTACGAAGCTCTCTCCACATATAAAACAACACAACAGCTAGAACATTGTTCAAAAGAAAGTAAATCGGGTGCGTACTATTTATTGTAAATTGTAATAGAAAATCGATAGAAACTGCAAACTAACAGATGCTTTCGTCAATTTCTAGTACAAAGCCAAACATAAAGTTCTACCTTGCAACTACACTTTGGCTATATATTATCTGGGCCAGTATCTCGCTTGTACAATTGATGGCTGTCGTCTTGAGCCTGTATCTCATATTTTAAATGAATGTACAGAATTCGGAAACAAGTATCTCGCTAGACATAATCGGATCTTTGAAAAAATTTGGAGTGAGGTACAAAGAGGATTACAGACAGTTTTCATCAACAAAACCATACAAATATGTTTTGCTGATATTTATGTCCGAACAAAAGTCCGCTCTAAAGCCTGATTTTTTAGTTAAAAAGGGACAACATTGATTATTTGCTAGATTCTAAAGGATTTGATTGTGTAATTGAGTCAGTAATTATTGAATCAACAGGATCTATTCACTGCAAGGCGTTAGACGTGTTACTGAATTTTGAAATAATAATTTTAAATCAAATCTTTTGTCATTGTGATCTCAAATAAACAACGAAGACCTTGTGATATTTCCTAAACATACCGGCAATAGTTATACACTTACATTCATAGCTTGCGACTACAAAGGATTTAGAAAACTCTGAATTAATTCAAAAATCTATCAAAGGTAGGCCTGCTGACCTAGTTGGTGAGTACTGAAGAAGAAAGTGTCCAGTGCAGATGAGTAGACAAAGTGTGCAAATTACTTACAAACGTTCTAGAGCAGAGAGCAAAGTGCTTTTTGCAAAGAATAGGCTGGGCTCCACAGCAACATAGACGTTAAACTGTAGAATAAGATTAAATCAGCACGTTAAATCAGCCTGTTCAACAAATCATCAGTGCATCTTAAAACATCTAGATATGCTCAATCCATACAAAGATACCCATCAATTGGGATTTGGACAATCAAGCGGGGCAGTGTTGTCATGCGCACATTCGGAAGTTACATATTTAAATGGGCCGAAATGTTCAGACCCCCACAAGAGAAGTGAGCCTCTCATTGTGGCATAAGGGGACCGTCATCAATCTCAAGAGTGCTCAACAACACAAAGTGGAGTAGCAACTACTGTTCTATATATATGTATGTGTGTGAATGTTACTTCAATCTTGCAAGCCTGACTAAGTTTAGAACTAAATTCCATTTGAGAACTTTTAGCCACAAATTGATTTAGTTTGTTTCATCTAAATGTGCGGGTAGCAATCAATTAAATAGGACACATTATGTTTTGTCTCGGCTATTATTTACTTTATATGTCTTACTAGGCGACGATCATGGACAGGACGTGACACGTATAGGGCTCAACAGATTACAAAGGATAATTTTTTTCTGGTTGTTATCTTTTTGGGTTCAGAACCATGTTGTTTTTTAATAAAATGAAACGCATGTAGTTGTTGTTAGTGTAATTAGAATTTATAATTTTTCAGCAAATGAGCTGCAGCTTTAAATGGTGGCTCCTTGCTTGTAGCTGTGATGTCGAAGCAAAACTTTAATCTGTGCTATTTGCATATCTGTCAAGTTCCTACTTCGCATAATGTATCTTCTTTTGTTCGCTAGTTTAGTTGCATCTAACATATCAAATTTGTCACTGTCACTGTTGCGTTTACACCAGGTGATATCACTATCTTTGGTATAGTTGCTCTGAGGTTTTTTCAAAGGGTGATAAAAGCAATGTGAAACTTCCTTATATTCTTCTCTCGTCCACCTTTCTGTCTTTGCCTCTTGATTACTTTTTGGGGTGAGCTCCCTGGGCAAATTTTTGGAATAATGCTGTCCTGGTGACCAAGTGGATTGAGATTTTGAAACTAATTAGACCTCAGGCTGGTCTCACCCTGAGGGATGCGTCCCTTGTTGACCAGCGCGATGGACGATGCAGTATGAATTATTTCTGGTTTTTACTAACAAAAGAGGAAGTGCATTTTAACCCTTCTGCCAAGGGGCTGGATATTCTTCGCCAGATGCCACTTGGTACTTCATGTCCACGCGGACTCATCATTATTATTGTTATTATTATTTATAGTTTTCTTCCATTCCATTACAAACTGGGTTTGGTAAGAACGCAGATAGACAAAACTGTTAAGATCGACCACTGGTCGGGATTTCTTTGATTACGACATCAAAAAGGGAATTCCTTCGTCGTAATCTTACCCGCCACATGTTTTTGAAGGAGTCTTGTACAGGCATCTGCATGAAACGATTGAGGCGGACACCGAAACTGTTACTGTTGAGAGCAAAACTAGTTACCTCATATAGGCAAATACTTTTTAATTGTCAACGAAAAATTAAAAGATCAATGCTAAGTATCGTAAAGACATAGATATTAAGCTTGATTTCACAGGATCAAAGCTTAACTACTCATTTTTGTGCCAGGAAACGTTTTCAAGTTTCTTGCAAATGGCTTTGGTCGTTATAAATTTCAACTACGCTGAATGTAATTCCAGCTACATTGACAAATCTGAGAGGCCTTGAACTACACGCATCATTGAACATTTTAAAGATAAAAACTCGCATATTTAGAAACATTTGAACAAGTTTCCAACGTGCAAAGAACAATGTACTGCGGATTGCTTTTTATTTTAGATCGATGAAGAACAAAGTTTCAATTGAAGATTAAGGAGGGCTTTGTACATCAAATGGGATTCGCCAGACCTTAACAAACAAGTTAAGCATTATGCTACAGGGTTAACAATTTAGGTTATTTGATTTTCTATTTTCATATATCCTTGTAAATGATGTCTAATTATGTCATTATATGCAATAACCCCTAAGAAAATATTATATCATACAATTTGTAAGCCTTATAAGTAGATTCTTTTTTGCAGTTCCTTAGTCTGATAAAGCGTTATGGATACAAAACATGCCACTATGAAATTTTTATGTTTTGAATTACTGAAATTTGAAAACATCATTTGTTTTATTAAATACATAAAAAGAATGGCATATCAACATTTCAATATACCACCAGAGTATGAATTGAATTTCTGTGACAGTTTTTAGAATATTCTTAGATGTTTCAACGTTCTTTCTAGACTTTTTCTTTTTCAATCGCATCATGTATAACCATTGAAGTTTCACAACTTCTATCTCACCAGAGATCGATAATGCAATAAGGGAAGCCCGTTTACCAAATCTTCCTGCTATTTTGACGTTTGGATCTTCAAACATTGCAACTCGGTCACAGCCTTGGGGTGTAACAAATACAGTACACCAGATTACTTATAAAACCTGTGATGTGTTTTTCCTTCCAGAATAATCTTCTCTGTAATGCCCTAAAGAAGACCAATACCTGTGTTGAATCCAGTGCATTGTGTTTTCAACAAAGCATCACGCTGATCATTGAGTATAACAAAAAACTATAGTGTTCCTCGTGATCATAAAATTCCATCACTAACAGCTTTCGTAAGAGCATCCTTGAACTTGTATTCCTGAATATATTTACGTATAGGTGATTTGGATTTGAACACCTAAAGCGTTCAGCTTAACACCTCTTGTGTGAACGAACATGGGACTGTACTTTTTTTTGTATAATGTACTTTGCCTCTCTTCTCGGATAAATAAACTTGCTCGAAATATCTAGACATGTTTACATTTGGTTTCTGTGGGTGGTTGACTTACGCATCTGTGGCATGTAATATGTTTTGTAGATGGTTAGTAACAGCTTAGTAACAGGCTTGTTATTCACATTTATGCACTCCATTAGTAGATATCATTTGTTGTATAGTTCTTGGAAGTCACGTTGAGCCGTTTCTATTGCAATGGAAATTTTCAAAGGTTTGCCTAATATTAAGTCATTTACAGCTAGTAGTTTGATTTGAAAAGGTTTATGACACAATCCACCTCCGCCGTGGCCGGTTCCAAGCCCGGATGAGAAAGCAGGACTATTGGACAAGGGGCCAATCACATCATCCCGTAAAACAACCACCGATTACGAAAACTTGGACAGCAAACAAAACTACCTGTGGTCACAGAACCATGTCATGTAAACTCCTTGAAGATAATGACCTCAGATGGGAAGACACGCATGTGACGGCTGGGGGTGAAAGCCTACGGGAAGTCTCCAACCATGGGATAACTTCTAACACCAAAAAGATACATCCATGTAGGATGATGGAATGTAAGAACGATGTACGCCACTGGGAAAACTGCAATAATAGCAAGGGAAATGAGGAAATACCATCTACAGGTACTAGGGATAAGCGAAGCAAGATGGACTGGTTTCGGAGAAGTGAGGATCAACACTAGAGAGTCTGTACTGTATTCTGGGTCAGATGAACAACATCATAGCGGTGTAGGAATCATGTTGAGCCCTGAGACTAGGAAATGCATAATCAAGTGGAATTCAGTGAACGAAAGGATCATTAGTGCTAGATTCAATTCAAAATATGTAAAAGCCACCATTATTCAGATCTACAGCCCTACAAATGATGCAGATGAAGAGAAGAAGGATGATTTCTATGAACAACTACAGAAAGAGATTGAGTCAACACCGAAGCATGACATGTTGATTGTTATGGGAGACGCAAATGCCAAAGTGGGTCGTAACAACAAACACCACGAGAAAGTTTTAGGGAGAGAAGGCTAAGGGATCATGAATGAGAATGGTGAAAGACTTATTGAGTTATGCGAAGAAAATGATCTTGTGATTGGAGGCACATGCTTCAAACACAAAAATATTCACAAATACACATGGACCTCACCAAACAACAGAGACAAAAACCAAATTGATCACTTCATCATCAATGGCAGATACAGGAGGTCTCTCGCTGATGTACGAG
>RDPX01000004.1:6257041-6300847 GCA_003991215.1 Morbakka virulenta
GACACATCTTCACACGACACCCATTACCCACATGGCATCCAACCAGCCAGTGCCCAAACTCTTCTTCCTGTTCTACTCATTTTGAGTGGTGATGCATCTATTACCTACACATTGATCGAGAGAAAGTTTGAAAGTTAGTGTCTAGGCCGGAGATACTCAGGGATGTATCTCCATGCGAAATCTTCTGGAGCCACACTAGGAGTCAAAGAATCACATCGATTGTGGTGCGCATGATTTCGAAGACATTTGTTTAAACTGTAGTTGTCCGGTCCACCCCTCTCCAGCGTAAAGGCTGTCTACTTTGAGGACCAGCATAGTATTTACTCTCTAACAGCTAATGCAATGAAAATTGCGAGTAAAAGAGGTATAAATTTATTGGTAGAACTAGATGGCCCTTAACATAGGAGCAAAGGAGGCAATGCGTATTCAACTTTTATCACAAAACTGTATATGGTCTTAAATTGTTTTTAGACTGACAATTACAAAACGTGAAGGGCTTCCTCAATCCTTCGATTTTCCTCCCAAATTGATAAAAATCGAGGGGCAGCAAAAAAGCTGTAACTTAATCATTAATTCAGTACAATTAAATAGGGGGATTAAATTTAATAACAGCAGGACTGCGTAACTTTGCCACGAAATCTGAAATAGTTTCAGTTGTTGTTGGGTTTTTTGTGGTACAGGAACCTCTTAAACATATTTAAAGGTTATGGGGATAAACGAGGTTTCAACTTTCCCATACCTTATGCTTTATTAAATATAGCAGGTTTTGCACACAGAATCACACAGATTCTTTAGCAATGTATACATTTTTGTTTCTGTTACTGCAAGTAACAATGTCACCATTAAATCTGCTTGCACTTCATTCACAAGGATAGACCACAGGGAATGTTTTTAGGACGTTATCAACTTGCCTGTATTCTTTGTAGTGAGTGGTAATGGTGGTGGTGGGTTATCTAGCATTTTACTGTTGGGAGGTTGTTGGGTGCTTGTCTGGTGAGGTGAGTGTGGATATGTTTCTTTTGGGGGTATTGAATAGCAAAGAAACTCAGTTCTCAAGGTCGGAAAAGGTACACCTGGCACGACATTGCTGTGGCCATCAATATTCACAAAATACTTACAAACACCGCATAGACAACACACACAAACACACACACACACACCAGGCTGGTCTGCCAGGTCAGTGCCTTCACATTTATTCATGCCATAGAAGATTGCCCTAACTTGGCAGCTCTTAGGCAACAGTAATAATAACATCAATAATATTCTTCGGTCGGATCCAGTCGGCGTGGCTCGGACGTCCTGGCAGAACAGAGCCTGGGCATCCATAACAACAACAACTGCAGCAACAACAACTACAGCAACAACAACCAAATATCCTCGTGTCTCAGGTCCTTGCAGCCAGAGGAATTGTTGGTTTCAGCAAGTACTACAGTAATAATCAAGATCATTGTAGATAAGAACAACATTTCCAACTTCAAGTCTTTTATTCCAGTGAAAAATGATTAATCAAAGAGCCATCAACATACATGCATACATATGTTCTTAACCCAATAGCACTTAAGGGCATTTAGGGTACTGACTGGTATACAAGTGAGTTTCACAAAGTAAAACTTTCTCTTAGTGCATTCCTGCAGAAATATCTCTAACGACTTTCTCTTTTTACTTCTTGCACTCACATTTTCACATTTTCCAGCACTGTCTTATTACGGTTGCCTCTTCTCGTGTATTTCTCGTCGACGAACATGAGCCTTATCAAGATGCCATTAGATGCTCCTGTAACATGTGCAACCCATTTTCTGTTCTGGTTTCTTATACACTCTGTCATTGAAACTGATTTGATTATGTTAAATATCTTCTGATTGGTGTATTTCCAAGCTCAGTTTATTCTCTTCATATCATTCTCACTTTTCGCTGACTCGATCTCCTCTTTTGATGACATTCTTGCCATTCCGCCACGAACCATACGTCTTAAAAATTGAATATGAGCTCTTTGAATCTTACCATACTGTGTTTGAGTCAGTATCCAGGCGTCACAGCAGTAACACAACCTACTTCGGAGATATTTATTGTAAAATTTCATTCTGACCTCAAGTTTAGATGATAGTTGCAGAGCATTTTCTTGAGCTCAGAGAACTTACTGTTTGCAAATCCAATTCTCCTATCCAGTTCTATTACTGATGTTTCTGGTTCATTGAATGTGATAAAGGCTCCGAGATATACGAATTCAGTAACATTTGCAATAGGATTTTTGTCAATGGTGATCAGCTATTTTGGATCTTCTTCCTTTTTACCTTTGAAATTCAGGATCATAATCTTTGTCTTTTCTGTACTGATGACAAATCTAGATCTATTTAAAATATCATTTAATGCATCTGCAGCCAATTGTAATTTTCTTAGTGTATCTGTTGTGAGTGCTAGATCATCTGCATAGCCTAGCAATACATACCTCTCACAAACTCTGTATGAGATTTGATCATTTCTGTTCCCTGCTTGATCACAACGAATCATGTTAAAAGTATCAAATCAAGAAAAATGTCACTTCAAAAATGAATTACTAACAAGGGATACCAAGAAAATAACAGAAAAGATATAACACTACAAAATAGTATTTGTTAATAATATAACACAATTTATCCATTTTATCTATCTACATTATAATCTATACGATTTATTGATTTCTTTTCCTCCCAATTCTATCTTCGAAAAGATGTACAAACTCAATAATATACTACTTATAACGAAGGAACAAATGGCACAGAGTACTAGCAGTGACGTGGCCTCGTTTCGATGCAGGAATCCCAAGTATGGCAATTTGTTGATTCAACAGTTCGGCCCATGCTTCATTGCTTAACTTAACTTAAATCAATAATAAGACATAAAAAGTAAATACAAAACATATAAGAGTACGTCAGTTCGTTTTCATTTCAAAGGAAATTTGTTGATATTCTATTACATTTCTGTACCAATATCTTTGTCTACAAAATGCAATGGTAGTGCACTATCTATTAAACAGCGTCATATTTCTTAACTACAACAAGTATTTATATGCCAGATTTAATGTCTGAAATCCCTTCTTTCAGACAGAATACTAAGATTTGCTTTGAATACTTTATTCACATTGCACCAGAGCTATTAATATGGAGGCCATGTGTCTTGAAGAGGAGAGTCCCTCAATAGATGAGGTCTGAAAGCACGTCTTTTTTAATTAAAAATTTATTTCCTTTTAAATGAGAATAGATATATGACGTTTGCAGATGTCTTATTTTGCAAGAGGCACAATGTCGTCTGCTGGGCAAACAGCTTACAAGGAGGAAATTTTATTAAATGACTAACTCTTAATTAAACGAAAACTTTACCTTTCCAACATCATTGTTAGTTGCTACAGGATTAAGGGAATGGAATTTTTTATATATATATTCTGTAATTCATTCATACTGCATTTAATTGCTAATCTAAAATTTTGTGTTAGCTGATGATAACAAAAAAAAATCCCTACATATTTATAACCTAGATGTGTATCCTTTTTCCGACGTAAAACATTTCTACCATTAAGAGTATGCAGGTTCTAGATACACTTACGCGTTGATTTATCAAATTCTTAATCTTGCATCAGCAGTATATCCGAACATGGACGTCTCGTGTCTTCTGATAATTTGATGTCCATAACAGTTTAAAAAGGCAATTAGACATGCCATACAAATACTTTCGTTCGTCTCTTGGGAATTCATTACAAATGTAGGAGTGCAATTTGTTTACCTTTCATTGGTCGATACAGCACTGTCAAGTCGCAGTGCAAGTACTATTGGTGGTAACATCAGGTAAAATCCCTATTGGCCAAAATTCTTGTCATACTGTTTCAGTTGAATCTTGGTTTGACTGCCTTGCCGATGCATGTCAATAATGAAATCACACAGAGTAATACGATTTGTAATCTGCGTGAGGTATTTTTAGCTTTTTTCATTTCTACGCAAAATTGAAAGGCATTTCAGGGGGAGGGGGAAGGTTTACTTTTCGAGGGGTTTACCCAAACTTTTTTCAAATACCTTTATCCCTTTGATCGTAATAGCCCTTTGACTCTCTGAATTGGTAATTTGCCTTATCGGCCAGAAGATAGAATCGTTCCTATTTCCATACAGCAATAAAAAGTTCCATAAACAAAGTTCTATATCTTTCACTTGTGATTAATAATTCGGTATTCATATTCCATACTGGCAATACACTGACCCTTATTATTGTTTATTATTTTCTTTCATTTGTTTTCTGTATCGCTCGATATTTATTTTTCCTAGTTTCAATGGATGGATAGATTACTATAAAGAGTAGTGTGAGGATTGTAGTCAAAGCGCAAAAGATACCCCCAGCTAACTGAACCTCATATAAAGCCCAGTTTGCAGCAAGAGGTGCAAGGATAAACCCAGTTCTTCTTGCCACTAAAGCAATAGCTTGTACTGACCCTTGAATTTCCCGATGACAAATTTTTGAGATAAGTGTCTTTGTTGCCGGTAAATGAAATGAAATAGACGCTACAAAAAAGACAACGCCTACACAAAAAGCAATTTCCTTTGATAGATAATAAGCCCAAACATGACTGTATGTTGCCATTAATCCTGATCCCACAACCAGAAAAGTAAGAGATAGAAACAAAATGCCTGTTTCAGCAATTAAAGGCCCTAAGAATTGTGTGGCGAACAGTGAAAGAATGGAGATTACAGCAATCACTATACTAAAGAAGGTCACCTCAGTTGCACTCCAACCCCATAATTTGTATAACACTAAATAGGATAAAGCATAACCAGCTCTTCCTACGAAGAAGTCTACGAATCCCATCACTACTGTAAATGATATCACCGAAAAGAGGCACTTTTCAATAACGAACAATATGTTTGAAATTGGAAACTGCTCTTTCAAATCTTCGTCATTTCTTGCTGTTGTCTCTGCTTTTCTTTCAAGAGAAGAAGACCATTTAGCCTCAATAGAATTATCTTCTTCTGCCAAAATTGCGTAATTGACATACAAACCGGTTATCTCTCTAGGAATGTCTGAAACAGCGAAGTAAATGAAAATTTGCATTAAAATCCAAACTCCAGCCATAACAAGCCCTGAAATATTCCCATAGTCAATTAAAATACTTCCCAAATAGAAATGAGCTTTTAGAAAGATACTGTTAACTGCTGGACCTAATGCAATTCCACAAAACGTTGCAAACGCATTGTAGGTGTAGATACGTAATCTATCTTCATGTTGATACATCCATGTGATTTCAGCATCCATAATCGGTCGAAATGCTTCTCCAAAACCAGATATTGTTCTTCCAGCAAGAACAAACCATTTGGAATATGGTAACATGAAGATGATAGAGCCAATAATGAAAAGGCTGTTGATAAAGTATGATGCTGCTTTGCTTTGCTTTGTATAATCAAAATATATTCCTGAAAAAGGAAATGACAAAACACACCCCACTTCGTACATAGCCAAAACGAATCCGTAAAACCATGGTTTCGCCTGGAAACGTAACAAATATACATAGAGTGAAGCATCAACAATCGAGTATTGAATATTTGTGAAAAATGTTTGAAACCAAAAAGCAGTAATTGTCCAGAATCGTCTTTTTCTGAAATCAGGGTCCTCTTGCTCGAGGTTTTGTAAGAGTTTTCTATGAACATCTTCCATTTTGGGCAATGCTCTATTAATTTGTTGTGCCTTGTTTTTCAACTTGCCAATAACGGAGATTAATTGGGAGATAAATTAGTCCATGGAAAAGGTTTACTGAGAGAAAATTATAACTCCATGATTTGATAAATCAGGTAATGTTATAGTGGATGGCCTGCTTCTTAACAAATACTATTTACTTCTTTTCAGCGAACGCAGTAGCTAAAAATTTTCAAATCATAGAAGTGAACTACATAAAGAGCAATGGCGATCGAATGACTTTTATTGGTTTTGTTTGTATCAAAGATTCAAAAGCAATGAAAGTCATTAATTAAATTTTCCTGAGTTGCATAATTAGTTCCCTAGACTGATTGGCTTTCCGATTTCTTTTGGATTCGTTAGTATATCTTCACAGACAATTGAAAGCAATATCTCGTGGTTCTTTGTTAAGATATACCAAGCCACAAGCCAAGCTCGTCATGACACGGTAAATGGAAAGCAATAGTTTCACGGAAACCTGAAAACTAATGAAGACACAAAAACAATAGGAAGTTTAAAAGGGAAGACCACTACCTAAAATGTGATATGAAAGAGATGCAATGGACCGGTAACCTGGCAATTGAATAACAGTGTAACGACACATGCAAGTATTATATTATATTTACGTCGAATACAAATCCACTAGTGCTTATATTATATATTGTTAATAATTAGGTATTGCTTTTCACATACGTCACCAGCTTTTTTGACGTCTTATGTAAGAAAGGGGAAAAATTTTTAAAAAGAGTCACTGTTTGATAAATTTGTACGTTAATATTTATTATTAAAATTTATTACTTTTTAATTTTTGCATTCTGTTGCACTTCCCTTGTTGTTAAAGATAGGAATCAACACCCTAAATTCCCAATCTTTTGTCGCTCTCTCTACTTGCCAGCCTTAATTTACGACCACAAGCCCCCAGCTTACGCCATCTACTCCCAATGCAACGAGAGCCTTAAATTGAACGTCAACTAGACCCTTGATATTGCCTACCTTCAGGGTTTTAAGTGCTGCGACAATGAAGAATAAACGTTCTTCCTGGGGGGGGAGGGGGTGTACTCCAATGTCAAAAGTGAAAAGTCAAAAAAAACTCATTCTAACTCAGAGTATTTGATAAAAATCACTGACATTGCAATTTTTAATTTACTCCTTTTCACTGACATCCCACTTTAATTATCCATGTGTAGGTGTCTTCTGCAAACGATATGCTGTTAACCAGATAAGTTTCTTCAGATATGTTTTCTGTAAGGGACCCTCTTTTCTAAAATCTCTGACTTTGGGCAAAAGACCTTTCTGAAAATCTTAGGTCCTGAGATTGACATTAATTTACACCATTTTCTCAGTGAACTAAACAACAAGGATGACTACCACTTTTGAAAGGAGTGAATCCCACCGGGTGCGTTCTTCCTCGCATATCTAGTCTGGTGTGAAAACTGGAGTCAAAACAGGATTGGATTAACAGTTTGGTGGAGACTTACCTCTCTTTCGGTTTTCTTTTGATAGCCTCGATTTCGAAATTTTCGGCAATGCTGAACAAGAAAGTTCAAGGTTGGATGTCATGTTTTAGTTTTGAAATTAACCGAATATGGAGTTTCCCAAGTCAATGGTGAGTCCAATTTGTCTATTTTAAAAACTAAGGCTTTTTTTATTACGTTTAAGTAGCATAGAAATGTACACTGCCACAGTAGTACCTGAAGTTCACAGGAATTCGCATACTTCCGACGTTTGCCGCCATTTGTTAAGACAAGGCATGGAATTGCAAAGACGGTGCAAAAATAGTTTTATCTTTAAAGCATGAGAAAAAGCAATTGACAATTGGCAACCTCAACTTTCTTTGTGAAAGCGTATAGGATGTATTTTCAAAAACAAATACTCGGAATTAAAGATGTTTGAGCAATATTACGTTTAACGGATACTTCCAATTTGATAAACAATGTTTACCGCACATGTGGCATTGTATTTTTCGTAACCAGGAGCACACGAATGGCGTCGTCTTCCATCAATACATCGAAGTTTGATAAAAAGATTTAATTTTTTTTCAAGCACAAGGTCTAGAAATATAGCTCAATATTTTTACTTCAGGGTACCGGGGAGTGGTTGCCAGATCCAAAAGAGCAGAACTATCTAAAATCACTTTATGTGTAGTTTTATAAGGGTCCTTGCCGTAATATCGAAACCGAACTTCGAGGTAATTTATATTGAATTGGAAAATTTTAAATGAAGAGGTATAGACGGTGACGTTCCTTGAAAATGAAAAGGAGTCAGAACCACTTTAATATTTCATTTGCCACTCTCAAGAGGTGGTGCTTTGGTTTAAAGATTTCTTGTGTACACCTCGGACTTGGGGGGCTGGCCAAACAGAAATGATCAGTAGAAACATACACGATTGAAAAATTTACTGAATAGTAGTGATTAGGAAACCTATGGGAAAAGAAAAGAAATTCTAAAATAATTGACTAACCAAATTTAATGGTCAACTGGAAGGATAGGGATGCACCTCATTTGTTGTGTGCCTCATAAAATTGGGTGATTTGGGGTTATATTGGGTTTTTTTAGACAAGATGCTTATTAGCTACAGCCTATTTGATACTAACATTTATGATAAAGCTGTCATTAGAAAAAAGCACCAAAATTGTTTTTCTTGTACAAGATGTTAAAAAATTTATTCCACTCACTACCATGTTGTTGACTAATGAGATAAGCTCCTCTTTCTCTCTCTGTATTCACTGCTATTACTGCTTATCTGTACTGTGCACATTAAAAGCATTTTTCATCATGGAATTGGATAGGATTCTGCCATTTGTAGTTTCCAGTAGCATGTTGGCCCTTAGATGTTCTTCTTATCTAAATAGCCTTCTTCTGCTTCTACTATTTCCAGAGGCTTTTACGATTGTTATTTTTACCTACCCTTCATTGCAATCTATCTAAGCTAGTTCTTCTTTTCCATTGACATGCCTTTAAAACTCCATATGTCAAAGACAAAGTCTTCTGAATTTGAGATGTGGTGTTACCATTGTACTATCAGCATTCTTCTGTAGAATCACATTTTGATGTCTTCGTATCTCTGCTTTATCTACAAAGGTATTGCCCAATGCTATTTTTCATACAAAAGAATTTGTTTCAACTTGCAGGATAAAACCTGTTTTAATGGAGAACTTGTTGACCTTTTGAATCTTTTGTAACTTTTTGACAGCTGCTTTTGAAATGTTCAATTCTCTTCCTAGACATATTTGCTGCTGTGTTAGTTTGAATTGGGCACTTACTTTGGTTT
The DNA here is from genome assembly GCA_003991215.1 of Morbakka virulenta. Taxonomy (NCBI): domain Eukaryota; kingdom Metazoa; phylum Cnidaria; class Cubozoa; order Carybdeida; family Carukiidae; genus Morbakka; species Morbakka virulenta. The sequence goes on from RDPX01000004.1 coordinate 6,266,001, forward strand.
GACTTCATTAATCCTTAAGTTACAACATTGGCCTTTTAAACTAATTACTAGGCACTCTGGTTTAAGTTGATTGTTAAGCCTTTCTGTCTGTACTCATTCACCACTTTACCCAGCAGGACTTGAAAGTCATTGTATGACCTGGTATGTGAACAGTGTTGTCAGCATACCATAAGTTGTTGACATAACACCCACCCATATTGATTTCTCTAAGCTTTCATAGTTCACATTAAGTCTTTGAAAAAGTGAGGAGAGAAAACAACCCTGCTACACTTCTCTCTCAGCATTGGTTTCCACTTTGTTCAATTTGTATATGGTGTTGTAGTAAAAACCTGAGTCATTGAGTTGAGCTTCAATTTACATAGGTTTAATCAATCTTAGAATTTGACAGGATAAACATGGTTACCTGGTGACAAAGGTAAAGAACAAATTGTTACAAGCTCATGGATAACAAAGATGGTAAAAGTACATAATAACAATTACAGTTAATCAAATATATCACAACATATGGTACACACTATTTACTCCAAAAGCCAGTTACATTTCTCTGGGTGCCTCTGCCATTCAAATCCAGATTCATGATTATTCATAAACTCCTATTAGAACTTGACAAATGACTTTGTCAAATGCATTTGACACACATGTACCTTTTTGTTTTTTTGATAGTAGCTTTTTTGGCAGCATTTTTAGCACCATATATGTATTGTTTTGCATTTTGGGTACCAGCATCGTAAATAAAACCACAGTGTTCTCCTTGAACTTTTGGTCTGATCCTTCCACCAGCATTTGCCATGCTTTTGTTAAGCAATATCTTAATGAAGTGGCATAAAAGGTTTATGGTTCTGTGTAACTTGTTCACAGCTGTACCTGCCTTTTTCGAGAGAAAAAAGTCAAGGATCCATGGGCCTCTGCTGTTTATCTTGCACTTCAACCATGCTGAGCAACAACTGATCCAATGTAAAATAATAATGTGTGCTGATGATATTGTCATGTATTTCCATAGTAATGATATCAATGAAAAAGAAAGATATATTTCAGAAGAGTTTGCATATATGTCCAACTGGCCAGTAAACAATGAACTTATACTGAATTTGAAAAAATATAAAATGGAAATTATGGTGTTTGGAACCCAAAAAGGATTAGTAAAAGCAGATTTAAACCTACATCTTGAATTCAAGTCAACAAAGATCAACACTTCATGCTCATACAACTGCTTAGGTGTCCAATTTGAGCCTTCATTGAACTTAAATGAACATTTTCAATCTGTCATAAAACATCTTCTTCCAGACTGAGTGTTTTCATACCTGACTAAGTTAGCTGCACTACTTATTTATGATAGATTCATTCTATCTAAAATCATGTACTGCTAACTGACCAATTAATTTCATCAGCTCCACCAACAAGACTTACTATCTTCACTTGAACATCAATAAAAAATAATTGTGAACACTGATGAAGACTTGCCCTCAAAAGACCAAAAATAGAAGAGGAAAGCTTGCAAGCTAGCACAGAACTGTATAAATGAAAAAAGGATATTTTTATTTAACTGTTTTGATATGATTAAATATGAAAAGCAAATGAGAAATAATAACCATACATTACGATTTCCCAAAATTAAACTTGAATCTACAAAAAATCTTTATTATTATGAGTTTTTACTAGAAAATTAAATAGTTTTTCTTCTCATTATATTTTTATGTATATATTGTAGCTATAGGCATAGATTGTAATGTAATCTCTGCTAATTTGACCTCTGTTTAAGTTCAAACTCTGATACCAGTGCAACAGTTTAACACTACTACAATAGTTTAACCCTTTCCTTGCAGATTTATGTGAGCCCCATTTTTTCATGCTCCACATTTGTTTGTTTTATTTTTTCCTTACTTGTTTTTATTTCAAGCATTTTCTGTGATTTTCACAGAACTCATTGGTAGAAAAGTTTTTATTATGTATATTTTGTAAATATGTATGTAGAACTGAAATGAAGATCCTGTATAAAGCTTATCAATCAATCAATAAATAAGATGTCTTAGGTGGTTTGGCCATGTCAGGAAAAGAGATGTGAGTGAACCTCTTGGGAAGGTAATGAATCTGGCTGTGGGTGGAAGACACCCCCCTGAAAGACCTAGAAAGAGCTGCGGAACAACTGACTGAGAACATGAAGCTCGTGTGTGCAGCAGTGGAAGTACCTCATAAGTCATGAACCCCCCACAAGGGAACAGAAGACAATAAATGGAGAAGGGGAAGTAAGTAAGTTCATTCCTGTTAGAGCTGCAAGCTACCAGCAGTTTTTCAAGGAGATAAAAAAGGGAATTCGAAAAGAAGATTTAAAAGACTGAAGGTCAAACTCTTACAAAAAGCAAGGGGAAAGAAGGGAGTTCAAAAACTTTTGTGTGTGAGAGAAGAAGCTAGTTGAATAGCAAAATGCTAGACATTACTCGTGGGAACAATTTAAAAAGAAGTACCAGAAGAATACAGAGAGAAGGATTAAATATTGTGATTTTTTTTAATGGTGAAGAATCATACAAGACATAATGCCACTAGTTGCATGGATCTCTGAATATATGACAAAAAAGAGAAACAAAGAAAGAGAAAAGAAGCAGGTTAAGCCAAGAGATAAGAGTTAGCCTTGGGCTTAAAAACATTCAATTCATTTGATGTAAGAAAGCACTCAAAACCCAAAGAGCTCCACAATCTTGCAGTTTGATTGAAAAAACCTGTAATCATAAAAATATTTATTACATCAGGGGATGACACCTGTATGAGGATGAAGACATTGAGAGGAATAAGTCAGATAAAATACCTATGATAATGATAATACCTATGAAAAAGACTAAGACAAGCCACAGTCTGTCAATGAGACAAAGGTTGAAGGGTATAAGCAAGATTTTGACCTATCAAGTTACAAACACATCTATGAACATGTTAAAGAGAACCAAGATAAGATGCTGGGGCATCTGTATAGATATTGCAACTACTTCATGCAAGGGTGGATTGTAGATTTATAGAAATAAAAGATAGCCTAAAGTATAAGGTTATCCCAAACATAATACAAAAAAAAGTCTTTTTAGAAATAGACTTGTAAATAGATTGAATGTAAGAATCAGAAGAAAGATCCCAAGAAAATAACAAACCAAACATCCACATTGATAAATGTTCTTTAAGAGGAGAGGCAAGCTCATTAAGTTTAACATCAGAATAATATACCATGAATATTGGAGGGAGATATGGACTCAGCTTTCTGTTGAATGAATCAGTTGTGTTTTAGCTGCATTGAAAATAACCAGATACTTCCTTTTTCCATTCTCTGACACTCTGAATTCCAAACTCTAAAGCTTCCATAAGTTTTACTTGTTCCTGCTGAGTTGCCTTGTGGTCAATGGCACTGTACAGGTTAGTGTCATCTGCATATTTGTTCATAGGCTGAAGCAAATTACCAGGGAGATCATTTACAGGAAGAAGGAAGATGGCAGGACCAATAATGTACTAGAAGCTTGAGGAATGCCAGGGTTGATGGAATGCTCAGCAGATGTAACTTCATCCACACATTTTTAATTGGAGAGAATGGACTGAAGAATTTGAAAGACTTCCACAAATACCATAACCAGAAAGGTTTTAAACCAAACCAGTGTGCCATGTTTTATGAAATGCCTTGGATATATCAAGTGCTATATCTTGTATTTCACCAGACAGCCATAAGCATATAGGTATGTTGCCTGATTACAGTCAGAAGGTCACCAGTGGAGCAAAGTCCTCTAAACCCATACTGAACCTAAACAAAGAAACCTAGGTTTTCAAAAAATTCTACAAGTGTGACTTGACTTACTTGAGTTAATTGCATAACCCACTCTACAAGTTTATTTTTTTAAATATGCTTAAAGTCCATACTAATAACAGAAAGAAGACTAACAGGTCAATATTTGGGAGGACCAGATAGGTCACATGCATTCTTAGAGCCGGAAGAACATTGGAAACTTTCCAGGATGGAGTAAAATAAGTTTCCAGTAGCTAAAGGTTTTAAAACATGGACAGCAAGGAAGATAGCTCAGAAGCAAACTCTTTCAAAGCAACTATTCCAATCAAAGCTGGACCATGAACTTTAGATTGATCAAGCCCATGAATGATTTTTGCAAGTAACCTTGGATTTATGATGACAGAGCCCAAAATCTGATTTGTTTGCAGGGAACTAAGGCAGAGAAACACCGGGGTTACTTAAAGAAAAGTTGATGGAAAACAATGTAGCAAAAAGATCTGCCTTTTGTTTGGAGAACAGAGAAAATTGAACACCAAAGAGTAAAGGAATAACTGCCCTGTCAGTATGGCAAATATTGTAAAGCTTCCATAGATCTTGATTTCCAAGTCTTTGAGTAAATAGATTAATTAATTAATAGATTCTTGAACTTGTTCAGTACAATGAGAGCACCAGAAATCACCCTTTCACAAGCATTGCCAGTCTGTCTGAAAGAAGATTAACCAGCTCAATCTTATTGAAACTGAACATGGAAACAATTGTTATGAACAATGACAGAAAAACAATAAGCATTAAACCATGGAGGAGGATGAGATTTGACTTTGTAACTATGACTAGTTACAAATGCTTCCATACTAACTTGCAACCATTCTGTGAATTCAGTTGCAGCAAAAGAAGTTGATTTGCTGAAGACTGAATCCTGTGTAATATCATCAAGAGCTTATTGAAATCCATCCCAATCACCTGATCAAATTTATGTCATAAAGTGAAAGTAAAGAAACAGTTACTTTAACCTCAACCATGACAACAACATGATCAGAAGATCCGAAAGGAGGTAAAGATGAAACTTTACAATGCTCAGGAACAGAAGTTGGAATGACATATAAAACAGAAGGTTCTCCTTATTCTGAAAGAGGAGATCATGTTGGAAAATCAACAAACTGTAGAAGATGATGGACAAGTGTGAAGTTGTAAGTAACTTTTCCAGTTTTGTCAGTCCTATTAGAATGACTGATTTAGAACATAATGGGCATTGAAGTCACCATTAACAAATAAGTTAGCATTGTGATGCTTGTCCAAGGCCGTATCATTGGAGTCTGATNTATGTCTTGTAAACAACATTTGAAACAGTTACTTTAACCTCAACCATGACAACAACATGATCAGAAGATCCAAAAGGAGGTAAAGATGAAACTTTACAATGCTCAGGAACAGAAGTTGAAATGACATATAAAACAGAAGGTTCTCCTTATTCTGAAAGAGGAGATCATGTTGGAAAATCAACAAACTGTAGAAGATGATGGACAAGTGTGAAGTTGTAAGTAACTTTTCCAGTTTTGTCAGTCCTATTAGAATGACTGATTTAGAACATAATGGGCATTGAAGTCACCATTAACAAATAAGTTAGCATTGTGATGCTTGTCCAAGGCCGTATCATTGGAGTCTGATAATGTTTCTATAACTGAGCAAGTATCAGAAGAGGGAGATGAACACAAGAAAAATAGGTAACAAGTGGCCTGAGGAATACCAAAACTTAAAGCATGTAAAAGGCTTATCTTTAGATTCAAGTCCTTTTTGTTTGATGGCTGGACGATTCCTGTGCAGTACTGTTAGCAAGACTATGAAGATGAGCTGTAGGGTCAAGATCAAACCAAAGATAAATAGCCATTAAGAGGAAGATTGCTATTGCTAACAATGCCACTGATGTTTGTCTCATGAAGTGCAAGAATCTGAACTTACATACTTACTTACTGCATAGTTTATCATCTCTTGTTCCCAGCAGCTGGGGCTAGATGTACTTATTTGCCATGTTTTCCACGAATTGCTGCTCTCCATGCTGGACGATACACAGTCAGTTCTTCATTTATATCCAAAAGCTTCAAATCAGCTTTCATGTTTTCCAACTATCGTTTCTTTGAATAACCAATGCACTTACCATCCACTTTAAAAGACAGCATAAGTTTCTGCCGACTATCGTCACTCATCCGACTGATGTGGCTGAACCATCTAAGCCTCCCACAGCTTATAACTTCTTCCAGAGATGTAATGCTGAGGAGAAATCTAAGGTGTACCATTGGACATCTGTCTGAGAGTTTAGATGAACAAATTCACCTAACCATATAGTTATCATTTCTAACCAGTCTATCTAGATCTACAACAGTCATAGGCCAGGTCTCACTCACATGAGAGTAGAACTCCTTTAACACCAGAAACAAACACACGTTCACATGCCTTCAAGGAAATCCCTCTGTGAGGATTGGCAGAATCTTTTGAGACCAAGTAGATTTTATTCAAACAGTGATATCATCAGAACAACCACCAGAATCTCCAATGACATCACCCAGATAACAGAATGTTGTAACACATTCAATGTCCATGCCATCAAGTTTGAATATTGGTGCTGCTGACTGAGGGACAGGATTGGAAGATTGAGGACAAACAAAATTTTCAACATGCCTAAAGCTCCCTACAATTTTAGAGCAATCTTTATGGAGCCAGCGTTCACCTTGAATGCAAAAGATTGAGTTAGCTCCAATGCCCTTCAGAAATACACAACAGGGCCTTTCCAGATTTAACATGTTTATTTGTACCATAGTCACAAACCAAGATCTTTGTCTTTGCCATATTCACTTGTAGACCTTTGAGCTCCAACTCCTTTTTCCAGGTAGACAACTTTCTTAGCAGTTCATCAATACAATCAGCCAAAATGACTAGACCATCCACATATAACAGTTCCCAGGGGCAACTGGTCTTAAACTCAAGAGATAGTGCTTCCATCACGATGATGAAGAGAAGTGGGCTCAAAACAGAGCCCTGGTGAATGCCCACACCAACAGGGAAAAGTCACTGTATTTACCATTGATCCTGACACAGGAATGAGGTGAGTAGTACATGGCTTGGACTGTAGATATTACCCATTCATCAATACCTAGTTTCCGCATAGCCCACCATAAAACTTTTCTAGGAATACGATCGAACACTTTTTCAAGATCGACAAAGGCAAAATAAAGCTTTTTTCATTTTTCAATGTGTTTCTCTTGCAACTGACAGAGGATGAAGATTGCATCCATAGTGCCCCTACCAGGCATAAAGGCAAATTGCATGTCATCAATTTTTATCTTGGGCCTAATAATTTCCTCCAGCACCCTTTCCAAAATCTTTTGAACAACTTCAAGGAGTTTTAAACCTCGATAGCTCCCACACTCTTGAGCATCACCTTTACCTTTGTAGAGATTTATGATAAAGGATTCATTCCAATCATTAGGAGTCTTATGATCACGAATGATGCAATTGATAAGATTGGTAACAAAAGGAATAATGCACTCACCAGCTGCTCTCAGCATTTCAACAACAATACCTTATGGTCCTGCAGCTTTGCCAGATTTCATATGATTAATTGTGGAAACAACAACATCATCAGGTATTAGAATAGGGGGACCTTCAACTGGATGAGTGTCAGAGAGACTAGCCACATCCCAGCCAAACTCAATATTTAGAAGGTTGTCATAATGCTTTTTCCAGGCTACCAGTTTAGCATCATCACCATAGGGAATGTTGCCATTGTCATCCTTAATACAAGTTTCACCAACAATATCCTGATTTTTGCATTTCAATTTGTGAGCTAATTGGTGACACCATCACCAGTGTTTTTATGGAGACATCATCTCTAGGAGAATTGCCAACCAAGATCAAAAAGCCCTGCCCCCCCCCTACTTGATGAGAGACTTGACCCCACCATATCCCAATCTGATTTCCAGGTCTCACAAAATGAAAAAGAGAGCAACCAGAGTAGGGCTGATGATGTTTTCAAAACAACTGAGGAGGCCAAGACACCAGTCAAGGCCTCAAAGTCAATACTTTGAAGCCACCAAAAAGAGGAGAAATGGTAGATTGACCTTTACTGAAAATGTTGTAAGTTTCCCAAAGTTTCTTAAAACAAGCTTTTGGGACGCAATGGCATCTTTAGTACCTTTAGAATACTGAACTTAAAAATCTCCAAGGTTTTTAGTGACATCGCATAAGGAGTCAGTTTGGGAAGGACAAATCTGTAGGATTTGTGATGAGAAAGAGATTCATGTAAGACTGTCTGAGAAGGGATAAAAATAGATAAGAGATAACAGGTAGATAATAGAGTAGGATGAAAAGCAAGGATGAAGCAGAAAAGGGTGATGATGCATAAAAAAGATGACAATTTATGTCAAAAATTGAGCTAATGTGAAGTTTTAAGACATTATTCTATTTCTGTCAGTGGTCTGAAAATCCAAACAATATGTTTGTTGAATAATAGAGTCTCCAGACACATAGTTTTGTAGATTAATGAGACTGGATTATAGTCAATAGAATTTGAAATAGCATTTAGAACAAAGTGGCCAGAAGAAGATAAAAGAAATATATGTAGTAAAAAGATCATATCAGGAGAGTAAGCTGCACTGAATAGGCCTCAAACCTTGCTTGGGCAAATGAAGTGAAAAAATATAGCCATACCAAATGCAAAGATGTAAAATAATGCCAAGTACTGTTAAACTGTTCATTTTTTGTAGTCATTATAGAATCTCATTCAAATATTTTAAGCTATGCCAATGTCAATCTAAGTAAGATAACCAACAAAACCATTTTTGGTAGTCATTATAGAATCGCATACAAATATTTTAAGCCATGCCAATGTCAATCTGAGTAAGATAACCAACAAAACCATTTTTGGTAGTCATTATAGAATTGCATACAAATATTTTAAGCAGTGTCAATGTCAATCTGAGTAAGATAACCAACAAAACCATTTTTGGTACTCATTATAGAATCACATACAAATATTTTAAGCCATGCCAATGTCAATCCAAGTAATATAAGCAACAACAAAAGAATCTGTTTAATAACAAGAGGGCTTGTTTTAAAAAAGATTCAACAGAATTAAAGTTGTAAGACAGGCTTAAATATTGTCAAAAATGATTGATAGAGGTTTTGTTATTTTTAATGTATTTGGTTTATTTGAAGATAACCTTCTGAGATGTCATTACAGGAATATAATGATCAGGTAGATACTTAGTAAGTTAGCAAGCACCCAGCCAAGGACTAGAAAGAACTTGCTAGTTTAATAGCAGTGACATGACACTGCAATTATTCAACGGTTGACATGACAGCCTCCTTATAATTACAAGTACAATAACTTTGCTACTTTGTGCCAACAAATGTGGATATTGCCTAAATACATTCTACCTACCTATCTATCTATCTATCTATCTATCTATCTATCTATCTATCTATCTATCTATCTATCTATCTATCTATCTATCTATCTATCTATCTATCTATCTATCCATCTATCTATCTATCTATCTATCTATCTATCTGTCTATCTATCTATCTATCTATCTGTCCATCTATCTTATATATTGCAGGTACACATGGCTATAATTATAATTAATAATACGTAGATTAGTGTATTGGATCTCCATGTCAAATTTCATAATGGTAGCTTTGAAAAAGGCTCCTTGCATCTTTTTCAGCCAAATAAACTTTCAACCTTAACCCATATCTTTGTCTGTGCAGGTGTGCCTCATGCTAGGCCTGCTGCCTTGCTTCACTCTCCAGCAGAGGAATAAAATTGCAACACACCACAAAAGATGCTTACCAATTAATATTCCTAGACCTGCCTGTTAAACAGCTTGGGGTTTCACCTAAGAACATCACCCCAAACCACAAATGTATAAATGTTTAAGACCACATTTTGTTTTCCACTTTTATTTAATTAATGAAAAACTAGCAAAAGCAGCAACTACCAAATTACAATATAAGCAGAGTGTGTGTTTTAAGGCCCTGTGAGTTTACCAATTTCTTTGCTTTGTAGAACAATATCCAGTACTTTTGTTTTTGATTTTTCAAAATCACAAACATTTATGCCCAATATTCAATGGTCATAGCTAAGGTTTTGGTTTCCACTGAATAGATAAAGATGAGGGTTCAAGGTATTCTATACCACATTGCATATCAATTGAGCACACTTAATCAAATTGCCTTGGTTTCAGGGAGATAAAAGCCATACAATGAATTTTCAGTTGGAGAGCCAAATGAGATGAATGACCTCAGCAATCTTTTATGAACATTAAATGGCATACCTGTCACCAGCAAACTGGACCTGAAAGTCATTGATGATCATGTAAAGGATAATGCAGCTCTGTCAGAGATACTGAGAATGTTACAAAGAGGACAGCAATTGATTCCATAAGATGTTTCTTCTAAAAGATTTAGGGGTTTCATTAAAAAATTATCAAAAAGTTTGCAACTAGCTACTGGTATTACTGATATACAGAAAAAGCCATCCTAGACAATATGTGATTGACCAAAGACTGATTTTACTTTTTCCACAACATGGCATTCTAAATAGATAATTTTTTACAAAAAAATATCTTCTGTGTCCTACATTTTCTTAAAAAGACCTTCCAAGCCTATCAAACCACACAATGTTCCACAGAAATGCTGGGAAATGGTAGCAGAGACCAGTTTAGGCCAATACCTTCATCCAAACATCATTTTATAGCCCAGGACTGGTCTAGGTTTCCTGCTGCAAAACTTGTTAGTTTCATAATTGCTGTTGAAAAAAAGCATATCTCTTTGTTGTTGTTGTTTTAATGTCGTTTTTCCCCCAATAACTGGGGCTCAGATGGTGCCTTTCACAGGGACTTGGATTTGGCAGTAAGGAATTTCTTGGCTGGATGCCCTTCCTGATGGCCTCTTTTTTTTGTGAATTTTGAAAGTCGCCTGCTTGGGGAATCGAACCTGGAATTCTTTGTTACAGTGCAGTTGCACTTACCTTTAAGCCACGGCTCCATGGCTCCTCTCTCTCTCTCTCTCTGACAATGAGTTTTCATTTAATTGAAATACAATGCACGAGTTCACATCAGCACAAGATATTTAGATGCAACAATGCAACATATACCACCCATTCAGCCTTCTGTAAGTAAAACTGAGATGTTCATGTGCCCTCAAGGAAAAACACTGGAGATACCATACAAAGAAAAGGTGGCTGCTGAATTGCCTCTCAAACAACTTGATAGCTATCAAGAAACACTTATCCTGCAGCTGGGTTATCAGCATCATCAACGGTCTTTGGAGATGGTCAAGAAGGCACATTTCCATTAGCCATTGGTTCAGATGTGACCATCATGTATGTCTGAAACATGCTCAGTATGAAGATAGAAGAGAGAAAGAAATGAAAAAACAACTGCATAGTTGATAGCATTAAAGGAGGTGATGTAGTGCTGATAAGGAACCACCACAAGTGGCAAAGTTTGATTCCAATTTTTTATACAAATCTAATAAATGTAAGTAATGATGGTTGTTTGATTTTATACAGAAATAGACAGATGGCAGCTTATTTTGACAACAACTAGATAATACTAAAATTTCTAGAGGAACATCTCTTGCATAATCCAAAGATACAAAACACTCAGAATGACAAGTCTTTAAAGAGATCCCCTGGTGGTTAATTGAAACAGCATCAAATGAACGTGATGGTTATATTATACAAGAAAGTGGCAAACATACAGTTATACTAAATCAGCAATGACACAGAGGTGCATAACGTTGGTCAGCATGCAGGAGCACAATTGTCAACTTACAAAACTTGCATGTTTTATGCATATCTACTTGTTCAAAAACCAAATATGTGATATATCAATGGGGTTCTTTAAGAATGGGAGAACTGTAAAACAGAAATTTGACCATTCAAAACATTTGTCACCAAAATGTTGGGGATATCTCTACATTCACTCATATTCATAAGTATACCCTTTTTTGATATGCATTTCTTTAACAGTACTATGAGAATTATCAATGAATGATTTCTTCTTGAGTTTGCTTTCCTTGCTAACAATACTTTTCATAACCATCTCATAGTTTTTTGTCATACTTTAGCAGCTTCTTAATTATCCATGATTTTCTGATCTGATATATACCACCAGTAAACCTAAAGGGTGTTCTCAGCCTTTAATAATACTGATACTGTATAAAAACTTACTGTGCAAGCCCCACAAACTTTTTTCTTCACCTTCATTGAAATATTTTTGCATTGGATACACAATCACTTTCTTAAGGACAGGTCATACCTATTTTGGGATGGCCAGCTAGGCATGTCTCAACTATATTTTTAACCTGCAAACAAGACGTCATGTAAACTAATGGACCCTATGAAGTTTTTTTCGCTCTGTTTCCGCTTCTTTTACCTTCACAGGATATTGGTTGTGTAACAGTTTCTCCGTCCACCTCTTCTTCCTTTCTTCGTCCTGTTCGGTTTTCAACTCTGCTCTGCTCTTGTCTTTCACAAACATCTCCAGTACTCTAACTTCACTAGACTCTCTACGGTTTACATAATCTGACAGGCTGCACTCCTCCAATCTAACTACTTCTTCAATCGACATCATTCCCCTTCCGCCTTCTTTCCTTGGTAGATAAAGCCTATCAACGTCCGCTCTCGGGTGCAGTCCTCTGTTCATTGTCATACATTTCCGTGTCTTTCTATCCATCTCTCTTAGCTGTTCTACGGCCCAGTCCAGAATTCCAGCAGAGGAACAAATAGCTGCAACAGCCCATGTATTCATGGCTTGTACTAAATTTCCTGGATTCAGACTTGTTTTCATCAACTTCTTCACTCTCTGATGATAACTCTTTTGTACTTTCTCTTTCATCTCTCCCGTCTGTATTTTGTCTGCCTTCAGCACACCTAGATACTTGTAAGGCCCGTCTCCTATATCTTCCACCTTCTTCCCTCTTTTCGAAATCACAGTAGCACATTTCTGTAATCCAAATCTCATCTTGATATCATCCGTAAATATCCTTACAATTCACCAGTCCCTCCAGTTCTTCCTTAGATTTTCGATACAGCTTCAGGTCATCCATGAACAGGAGGTGGTTGACTTTTTGGCCATTTCGAAACTTGTACCCTTGAACTGTTTCCCTGAGCAGGATCGAGAGGGGTATTAAAGACACAATGAAAAGAAGTGGGAAGAGAGAGTCTCCCTGAAATATCCCTCTTCTGATCCCAACTTCTGCAAGTTCCTGGCCATTAAACTGCAGTCTTGTGCTCCAAGAATCCATACTCCTTTCAATGAGGTATATTGCATTCTTTGCCAAACCAGTCAGTTTTATTGCTTCCAATATCCACGAGTGTGGGAGCAGGTCATAGGCTTTCTGGTAGTCTATCCATCCCATTGCTAAGTTTTTGTATCTCTTTCTGCAGTCTCTTAAAGTTGCCTTACCTAACATCAGGTGTTTCTTAGTACCCCTGCTGTTTTTCCGACAGCCCAGTTGTACTTCTACAATCACTCCTTGTGTTTCAATGTGTGCATAGAACCTGTCAGCTACAATCCCAGTCAAAGTTTTCCACATCAGTGGAAGACAAGTGATTGGTCTGTAGTTCGCTGGATGGTTCCCTCTCTGGGGGTCTTTCATTGTGCTCAGTTCTCTCACTCCATATGCCCTCCCAAAACTCTACAGTGTGATTTCGTTCCTGGGCAATTTCCACCTCATTTGTACTCTGAAGGTCTCGGTAAAACTGTTTGGTTGTTAACAAACATCCTGTTGTCTCTATATTGTTTTCCCCATTCTGTATATCTCTTTATCTTCTGACTCTTGGCTTTTAGATCTTCATATCCATTGACTCTAATGTTATACTTCCTCCCTCCCTTGCGATATCTAAACTGTCGACTTGATAAAATGTTGTTCTCCTCGAGGTATTTGACAAATTGATTATGCACTGATCTTTCTAAGATTTTTGATATCACTGGTAATATCGAAATGGGACGATAGTTTGTCATTTCCTTGGTGCTGCCTCCTTTTAACAGAGGAACAACTCTGGCTACCTTTCACTTGTTAGGCACCTTACCTGTTCGCAATGACATGTTTGTCATAAATGACAGTGGTTTTGCTAGCACGGACGCACGATCTTTGATAATTCCTGATGGTATGTCATCGATCCCCGCGGCTTTCTTCCTTTACAGATTTTTAAGTTCTTTTTCAACAAATATCGTTGAGACGTGTGTAAACGCAAAAACAGTTTTGATTGAAGGGTACTGTGAGGGTTACCAAACAAAATCCGCAAGAGGTAACTCTTGTTACGTAACTTTGCATTACACGTGACTTTTGTTTAGTTTCTTCATTATTTGAAACAGGATATCATTCCAGAAGAAATCTCTAACAAGGAAAGAACGAGGAGAAATTTAATGAACATTAGTCTATTTAATACAGTCCTCTATCTTCGAATTTAAGGTGGTCAACCGAGCCGGATGATTGATAGTATTTTCATTTGATCTTCGNCCCCATTCTGTATATCTCTTTATCTTCTGACTCTTGGCTTTTAGATCTTCATATCCATTGACTCTAATGTTATACTTCCTCCCTCCCTTGCGATATCTAAACTGTCGACTTGATAAAATGTTGTTCTCCTCGAGGTATTTGACAAATTGATTATGCACTGATCTTTCTAAGATTTTTGATATCACTGGTAATATCGAAATGGGACGATAGTTTGTCATTTCCTTGGTGCTGCCTCCTTTGAACAGAGGAACAACTCTGGCTACCTTTCACTTGTTAGGCACCTTACCTGTTCGCAATGACATGTTTGTCATAAATGACAGTGGTTTTGCTAGCACGGACGCACGATCTTTGATAATTCCTGATGGTATGTCATCGATCCCCGCGGCTTTCTTCCTTTACAGATTTTTAAGTTCTTTTTCAACAAATATCGTTGAGACGTGTGTAAACGCAAAAACAGTTTTGATTGAAGGGTACTGTGAGGGTTACCAAACAAAATCCGCAAGAGGTAACTCTTGTTACGTAACTTTGCATTACACGTGACTTTTGTTTAGTTTCTTCATTATTTGAAACAGGATATCATTCCAGAAGAAATCTCTAACAAGGAAAGAACGAGGAGAAATTTAATGAACATTAGTCTATTTAATACAGTCCTCTATCTTCGAATTTAAGGTGGTCAACCGAGCCGGATGATTGATAGTATTTTCATTTGATCTTCGTATTATTATTGCAAGTATTTACTACAGAGAAAGAGAATTCGCGTGACTTTGGATTTTAAAAGATGTCGGAGAAACAAAAACAAAGCATTGTTTTACGGGATGCTCGTATAGCTTTATCGGAGAAGGATATAAACAAAGCAACGTTGTTATTAGCAGTTATTAGCAGAGATACAACTGGCGATATTAAACCAAAGGTGCTCGCTTTGAAGAGAAGCCTTGAAGAAAGAGGCGAAGAACTCGAGAGACTAAGTAATGATATTATTCCTAACCTCGACGTAGAAGATGCAGAAGGCACTATGAAGGTAATGGAACTTATTCTGAAGTTCAAAACAAGATTAACGAAGCGACTATTAAGCTATCATTATTTGTTGAAAAACTGGATAAGACTGGAAGCTCTGCCTTCGAGCGTACTTCTTCGACTGGACATGCTACTTCGATCTTTGGAAAAACTCACAACAGAATTCCAAAAATCAACTTAAAACCGTTTACTAAGGACAGCCTTTCGTATCAGTTATTAAAGGAATCGTTTACCGCATCTGTACATTCAAATGAAGATTTGCCGCTTGTAGAGAAATTTGCAATGCTTCGAAATTTGCTACAAGGAAAGGCTGAATAGTTAGTGAGTGGTCTCTCCCTCGCAGGAGAGAATTATGATATGGCACTTAAGCTATTAGACGAACGATTTGAAGATAAACAAACGCTTATAAATGAACATACAACCGAACTCCTAAAGTTACAAAAGGTCAAGGACATTTTCTGGTACCCTGAGATTGAGAGAGCTTTACGGCAACATAGAATGTCACGTCAGAAATCTGGAAGTACTGAAACCAGATTGTCTATCTACCCTTGGAACTATGCTTGTCACAGTTATAATTTAAAAGATTCCAGAGTAGCTGAAGCTCACTGTTGCTAGAAAGTTTGGAAGTGACGAATGGAACATTCGAAAACTACTCGACGAGTTCAAGAAAAAGTTAGCGGTCAAAGAAAAGTGTGATATCAAGGCAATAAACGAAAAGCCGAAAGAGTAATCGCCTAATCGACGTGAAAGAAACCCGTCTGCATTTGCCTTAACATCTACAACAAGAAGAGGCCACGTTTTAGTGACAAATGTGTTGTAACAACAGACGTAAAAGCAAGAAGAGAGTCTTAAAGGAGGAGTGGTAAATGCTTCCTGTGTTTAAAAACTGGTCATCTCTCAAGAGGTTGTTCTGTTGTAAAAACCTATTTCCATTGTAAGCAGAAAGGCCACAACAGTGCTTTTTGTGAGAACAAAGAAACTACTGAAAAGAATAATTCGTTTCAAAGTGAGATTCCCCGGATTAACGTCAAAACCACAATTCAAAATCACAGAAGCCCAATAGACACGCAAGTGTTACTGCAAACTGCCGAAGCCTGTGTGTGTGATGATTCCCTCGGACAATGTTAACGTGTAAGAGTATTACTAGATGGGGGATCTCAAAGATCCTATCTTTCAGAACGCGTTCGAAACGCTCTAGGACTTATGACACTATCAACCGAAGCGTTATCGATTCTTACCTTTGGTATCAACTACGCTCAACCTCGAGGTGTGGACAACGTCAGGCTGAAATTATCAAGTACAAGATCAATTTGTGGAAATCAAGGCCTCTTCCGTGCCTTACATTTGTTCATCACTCAACGATCAACCAATTCGTTTTGCTATAGCGAATTTCCCTCATCTAAGAAATCTAACACTCGCAGAATTTGGAGCAGACCAGCTGGAAATCAACGTCGTAATTGGCGCCGATCATTACTGCCCAATAGTGACAGGGGAGAGCGTCAACGGGCCGCCCTTGACGCCCACTGCTTCGAACTCCAAATGTGGCTGGATCCTTAGCGGATCAGTACACGCCAAGAACGAAAAGGGAAACATGCCTATAACAACCACGTGACCCACTGCATGCAGATCGCCAGTTCTCCAATGCCAAAATTCGAAGAAATTTCAAATCAACTAAGCAAGTTCTGGAATTTGGAATCAATGGAAATCAACCCAGGAGAATCGTCTACGATTGAAGAGCTGATCAAAAACATTTATATGAACAAGGAAAATACCTACGAGGTAACGCTACCATTCAAGGAAGATCATCCATTGATTCATGACAACTACGAATTATGTCGAAAGCGTTTGGCGAAACTACGACAACGCCTCCTAAACGACGAGAAACTACTAGCGGATTATGACGCTGTGATCCTTGACCAGTTGAAGCGTGGTGTTATCAAAGTTGCAAACAAGCCAGGGGAAGTTGGATCTACACACTATCTACCACATTACCCCGTTACACGTCAAGACAAAGAAACGACGAAAGTACGTGTAGTTTTTGATGCTTCATCGAAAACACAAGGTCCCAGTTTGAACGAATGTCTCTATAAAGGACCGCAACTGAGGCCTTTGCTATACGACATGGTGGTCCGATTTTTATCGTATACGGCCGACATAGAGAAGGCTTTACTACAGATTAGTATTCCGGAGCATGAAAGAGGCTACCTGCGCTTCCTTTGGATTGATGACATAACCAAGAAAGAACCGGAAATCGGAAGTTATCGTTTTACTCGGGTGGTTTTTGAAGTGAACAGCTCACCTTTCCTGTTAAACGGAACACTCAGAAAACACACTGAGAAGTATGACACTGATCCCGATTTTGTGACAAAAACAGCAGATTCATTGTACATAGATGACTTCACAGGGGGAGACGAAGATCAACGTTCAGCTAAGGAACTCTTCTCAAAGTTAAAAGAACGCTTCAACGAAGTAGGGTTCAACTTCCGTAAGTGGAGAATCAATTGCCCCAAACTACGATCACAAAATACTACCTCTGAAGAAAGCCCAACACCAGGTCAGAAAATCTTGGGACTATGCTGGGACGAAATCGCTGACGTAATCACTTTCAACTTAGTCGAATTGTGCGAGTACGGTATTAACTGAACAACTTACAAAAAGGAACGTTCTGAAAACACTGCCAAGCTTCTGCGATCCACTAGGGTTGATCCAGCCGATTATTGTAAGTTTGAAAATTTTGTTTCAAACTGCTTGCAAGATTACCAACAACTGTGACGAAGATTTGCCAACAGGTCTTCAAACTGAATGGAAGCAACGAATCCAAGAACTCTCTAAGCTGTTTTCTATCAATATCAACCGACCATACATTCAAAGCAAATCATCAGGTCCGATAAACACACTACGAATTGCACGGTTTTTGTGACGCGAACGCTGAAGCATACTGAACCTGCATCTATCTGAAAGCAAGTCACCAGTCAGCAAACATCCAAACTGCACTTATCTCATCAAAGTCAACGGTCGCCCTGATGAAAGAGATCACGATTCCTCGATTGGTACTACTTGGCAACTTTACCCTCGCACGTCTTTCAACCACTGTCGTCAGTGCCCTGAAAAACGGCTACAATTTCAAAAGAATCTTGTACTGGACTGACTCAAAAGCAACACTAGCTTGAATCAAGACTTCCAAGGAACTTCAAACCTTTGTCGAAAATCGAGTGAAAGAGATTCGGAAGCTGACGTCAATGGAAGATTGGTATCACATCAAGAAAGAAAAAATCCTGCAGATTTCATCACTAGAAATGCAACGTCAACATTACCATGTCAACATCTCCAAAACGACATGTGGTGGCAAGGCCCGGACGAAATTCGACAACCTGACCAAGAAGTATCTGATTCAAACGTCGATTCCATCGAACTTTCTCTTCCCGGCGAAGTAGAGAAACGATCTGTAAGCCTGGTACATTACGTGGATAACGTCTCCATGGAAATCAACATCGACATCAAAAGATTCAACTCATTGAAGAAACTTTTCAGAACTACCGCCTTTGTTCTGCGATTTATCAACAATGCAAACACGTAAGCTAATCTGCAAGCTAAGAAACTACAGAGGAGGGCTGGATCAAATCAGCTCAGTTAATGATGCCTGCCAGCAAACAGTTGTCTACCTTCAATGATGAACAAGTATTTGTACGTTGTAAGGGGCGCCTTCAACATGCACCAATACCCTTCAACACTCGCCATCCGATCCTGTTACCAAGCAGCCATGATCTAACCAATCTCGAAGTAATGGAAACACACCATCGCCTGAAACATGCTTGCGTAAAGTACACACTGACAGAACTACGGCAAAAATTCTGGATAGCGGAAGGCAGAAGCTTCGTAAAAGAATTCTACATCTTTGCTATACTTGTCTTAGACACCAACCTAGAAGCTACGATTACCCGCCAACACCACCGCTCACTGCTCTCTGCTCTACAAACGAATGATGCAAGAGCATTCTGCGTTACAGGAGTAGCTAATTTTGTCCCTATCCACGCAAGGAACGTCTACTCTCCGAATTCAAGAACCAACAAGGCATGGGTTACACTGTTTACATGTGCTGGATCGAGAGCAATTCTACTTGACCTCGTTGTGCATCCTCCATGCTCCGACTTCATATCAAGTATTACAAGATTCATCTTAAGAAGAGGTGTCCGGACCACATCATTTCTGACAACGGATCAAATTTTGCAGCTGAAAACTCAAAACTTTGTCGCAAGTCGCAACATCAGATGGCATTTTAACGTACCCCTGGCGGCTTCGGACAGTGAATTTTTCGAAAGAATTGTGCGAATCGTAAAATCATTACTAAAGAAAGAGCTAGGAGCAGCACATTTGACCAACGACCAAATTCAAACTCTTCTTCTGGAGATCGAACAAGTTGTCAACAATCGCCCATTCACCTACTTATACCCAGATGAAATGGAAACGAGTCTCACTCCAAGCCATCTCCTGTTCGGTCGTCGTCTGCAATCGCAATCACTCAACAACCCTACTGATCTACCAACCAAGGAGTACGACTCTACATTATACAACGAAGCCGATGCAACTATCTCACACTTCTGGAAAAGGTGGAAAACAGAGTATTTAACCAAACTTTGAGAACGACATCGCAACATGGAAAAATCTCAATCCTTTGCCCCGATGAAAGGAGACTTTGCCATCATACACGAAGATTACACACCCAAATCATTCTGGCGTCTAGCTGTCGTACAAGATCTTCACACCGGAGCCGATGGATTATGTCGTAGTGCAACTGTCAAACTTGGGAAGACTTAAAACATCAGCAACCGTCCAATTTCGAAGTTGTTTCCGATCGAATATGTTCGCAGCAATGAAACGAAAATCGAATCAAGGAAAGAAAAGGGAGCAATTAGCGCGAATAAACTACAAGCAACGAACGAACAACAACAAATAGCAACTAATGAAAGATGACTAAGAAGAAATGCAGCAATTATAGCGGACTTGAAACTAAAATACAATGCTTGATAGACTTTTGACTTAATTGAGACTTGATATTGTGTGACCCCACCCAGTATCGAGGGGGAGTGTTACGTAACTTTGCATTACAGGTGACTTTTGTTTTGTTTGTACATTTTTTGAAACAAGATTTGATTCTAGAAAAAATCTCTAACGAGGAAAGAACGAGGAGAAATTCGATGAAAATTAGTCTGTTTAATACAGTCCTCTATCTACGAATTTAACAACGCCTTTCTTTTAAGGTTTGCTGCTATTGACGAAAAGAAGTTGCAGATCTGGTTAGCTTTTGATTTGTTTTCTGATGGACTGTTTGTAGTGAATGAAATGCTAGGTTTCTCGTTGGTTGGGAAAATTTCCTTGATCTTTTTCGAAAATTTTGCCGGATATTTGCCGTTTTCTCTCAGCAATATTTTACAATTTTTTGTTTTGCATGCTTTTTGTTATTGCATCTATTCTTTAATCGTTTGTAATTTATTTCTGGATTTCCGTGCTTTTCTCAGAACTGTGTCTCGTTCATTCATTACAGCTTTTATTTCTACGGATAACCAAAGGCTTTTCCTCCCTGTAACACGTTTTTTCACTATGGGGGCATGATCGTTTTTAACAGTCACTAAAATTTTTGAAAAAGTTCCATACACTATTTACATCAGTGAGCGAGTACAACGGCAACCAATCACGTGACTTCAGATCTTTTATGAAATTGTTTGCCTCATAATTTTTATAATTTGTCGAAGTGATTTCTTTCTGAGATGTTTTGATATTGTTCGATTTTCTGACACGAACTATGCAGTCATGATCACTGATGCTCACTGGAACAACGTCAGTTTTTGTTATAAATGATGTTTTATTTGACAGTAATATATCAATTAGCGAACTCGTGGGATTTTTGTTAAGTTGATGAAAACCTTGTGCTGCAATGAAATCTTTTATCTCACGGTTGTCACTTTGTTTAATGTAATTCACATTAATGTCGCCCAGTAAAGTAGTTTCTTTCTTGATGTCATTTACACTCGTTATCATTTTGGCGAAAATATTTATCCAATTTTTTGGTAGATCATTTGAACTGTCCGGGGGTCTACAGAGGCAACCGACAAGGAAACGTTTTGCTTTATCTAGAAGTATTTCGATCCAAATACATTAAACCTTTTTGTCTTCGAGATCATTTCGGCGCTTCCATTGAATATTCTGTGAAATATAAATTGCAATTCCACCTTCATTACCATTACATCGGTTCTTTTTGATGGAGGCAACCCCCCGAATTTCGTACAGGCTGTTGTTGTCGTTTGCCGTACGAGCTTCAGTGTGTGTTCCAGAGAATGTCATGATAAAATTTTTCTGTTCAGAAAATAATGCTGCAACAATGTCTAAACTGTTAAATAATCCCCGACAGTTTTGAAGTAAAATTTTAGGCCCTCTCACCTGCATTAAATTATCCAAAGAATTAGGTCCCGAATTCTTTGGAAAACTTTCTAGGTCACCACATGCAGGCAAAAGTAAAGCAACTAAACTCTTGCATTTAAAACGAGTGAAAGTTTTTAACAACAAACAGCGAAGAATAAGTAAACGTTTCTTGTTATTTATAACTTCTACCAAATATAGTCAAACGTAATTCCATCACTGCCAAATGTAAAAACTGGTTTCTTAAGTAAAAAACAAGCAACATAAAATAGAACAGCTACAAGCACAAGAACACGTCCTGCCGCCATCTTGACACGCTGTTATAAAAAGCTCTCTCAAAGAAAAATAACTCGAAATCAGTGTAATACTAATACTGTCAAATGAAAAATAAATGTTTAATATAACAAGCCAGCATGTTAATAGAAGCTATATCCTGCGACGATTAAAGCTGATGTTAATACACAATCTCGTCCGCTCGTCACAGCATTTGAACAACAAGCCAAATCGAATCTCAGATTGTGTTTATTCCAAATGAGTTACATCCACTAATATCTACTAATATTATTTTCCTTTGCAACTCAGTCAACACTAAACCCTTCCAGTAAATCCTCACAATAAATCAGGTGGTATCAATGGATATTTATCCATATCAGTAGAGCTTCAGGAGCTAACATAAACATCCCTGCCCTCGAAAATTCCCGCCAAAAAACTTGACTGATTGAGATTTCTCCTTAAAGTGTGATAGTAATTTCTGCCTTTCAATATGATACCAATTTGCCAATTCTGCAACAATACATACCAACAGAACTGAATTCCTTCTAAAACAAATTAAGTGATCAAACAGTTTTTGTTGACATTTTTGCCCTTTGCAAACACCACTATTGTGAGAAATTCCTTTGTATGATGCTGCTGCAATAAGAAAATTCCTGTTTTTGTAGTGGCGTTACTGGGTCCACATACACTAGGGAACCAACTACTTGTTATGGTACTTTGATGAGCCACAGGTGATGAATTTCTTTTTCAAACCTGATGAATTAAAAGACAAACTGTTGATGATCTCAAGAACTATACTTATAAATTATCATTTTGCATTTATTTTGTGAACATTGGGTCTCTTGACCTTGTGTCATTGTCAAACAAATTTTACAACAAAAGATTTAGGCTGAGAGACTACAATGAGAATGAGATGACAGCATTGGCGCTGAGTTAAGAAAAGGCCGTATTGGTTTTGCCTAGAATTTGAAATGTTGCAAGCTTCAATCTTGCAGAGAATGTTATTTAAGCTAAAAGACTGAATGCATGGTTATCTCCAAGAAAGAAATGCCCACCAGCTCACAAACTCAAAAAAATAGAAACAAAAGTCATAAAGCAAGTAAACGGTTTCAACCGTACTGGTAGGTGGATGACATGCGATTGACGTTGTGACAGCGATATCAAAAGGAGGGTAGGTATGGCAAAAGCTGCATTTATGAAAATGAAAAACACTTTTACTCAATATAGAAATCAATGTAAAACTGAGGATATTAATTCTAAAATGTTACATTATTCCAATCATTTTATGGCATTGAATGCTGTACATTTTCTTCTACGACGAGGAAACAAATAGAAGCTGCAAGAATATTGTTTTTTAAGTGAATGCTAAGAACATCTTGGATCTTACATGTCAGTATTGAAGAAGTGCTCCATGTATCAAAGACAAAAACTTTATGGACAAACAGGTTAAGCCAAATAATGGTTTGTGTAACTACACCGTAACTAAGAGATTCTGGGTTCGATACCCCAAGCGGGCAACTTTGGAACTACACAAAAGAAAAAGCCGTGGTTGACATCAGGAAGGGCTTCTGGCCAAGAAATCCCTCAATGCCAAATCCAAGCCCCTACGAAGGGCACCATCTGAGCCCCACCCAGTCACTGGGGAAAATGATGTTAAAACCAAATCAGGTTAAGCCAAAGAAAATTTGTAGGTCACATTGTATGGAAAGAGGATTTGGAACAAATTATAATGACAGGGATGGTTTGATGCAAGAAAGCAAGAGAAAGGCAGAAAGAAATGATTTTACGATTCATGGCAGAAGGTTATGGAGTGAAAACAAATTTGATTTACATGCTACAAGGGATTACAGGAAGTAGAGGGCCTGGAAAATGCTGTAACAGGTAGCAAATAGCTGTACCAACATTAAAAATTTCAAAGATTTCATTAAGGACAAGATTATTAAGATAGCGGCTAATGTTTTGAACTAATTTTATGCCATAATAACCAAGTTGCTGTTGGAGTGCAAAAACTGGAAATAGTGGCAGTAGTTCAGTACATACAGTAGTGCATTCAAACACAACCTTGTCAGCATCCCTTCTTCAGAGAAGAGATTGTTAGGACAAAACAAAATCCTTTTCTTTGTTTAGTTCTATTTTGAGTGAATTATCATATTTTGTTTAATGCTTAGGGGACACACTATTTTTGAGAATAATTTCGGAACTAATAGTACATAGATAAAAGATAAACCAAAAGTCGAAGCCTGTCTACCTGTAAGGTCGACAAGTGATGTATTTGAAGCCCACAGATTTATTGCTATGAAATGCCAAACATACCATAACTCAAAATATTCGTTGTGGGCATAGACTGAACTCTTTATTGATACTGTAAACAGACAGTCTCCCCCAAATGGAATGCAAACATTTTGAAATGAAGATTATATGCAAATGATACATCCTGTACTTAGTCAAATCTCAATTACTTCTATTTTTGATGGTTATAAACCTGAGCAAATATCAACCAATGTATGATATCCTTAAGTAGATGCTATCAGTGATTGTCTCTTTGATATAGCTTCGGAAAAGGCTTTAAGATCTGTTAGAGAATAGGTAACTTAACTCAAATCATTCAGTGAACATTCATATGGTATAATCACATCACTCCCTTTGGAAATGCAATATACAGGTAAGACTGATTTCATTACTGAAAGTTGGAATGAGAATGAATTTATCAAAGGTATTGTAAAAAGACATAGTGAAACACAACCTCCTTGTGAGTGATGGCAAAGCTGAGGAGACACCTATTCAAAGNACTCGACAGTTGTCCTAAAAAAACTTCTCTTCATATTATTAGAGATGTTGGATTTCCATATCACATTCAAGCGTTTGAGAGCAGTCCATGCTTTGCCAATTCGTATATCCACGTCTTTAGCGGACGACGCAATGTTGCTACCTAGATATGAGAACTGGTCGACTTGTTTGAGAGCGTCACCGGAGTTTGTGCAGATTTGACCTTGACAATTTACAAATCATGGTTATAAACCTGAGCAAATATCAACCAATGTATGATATCCTTAAGTAGATGCTATCAGTGATTGTCTCTTTGATATAGCTTCGGAAAAGGCTTTAAGATCTGTTAGAGAATAGGTAACTTAACTCAAATCATTCAGTGAACATTCATATGGTATAATCACATCACTCCCTTTGGAAATGCAATATACAGGTAAGACTGATTTCATTACTGAAAGTTGGAATGAGAATGAATTTATCAAAGGTATTGTAAAAAGACATAGTGAAACACAACCTCCTTGTGAGTGATGGCAAAGCTGAGGAGACACCTATTCAAAGATGAAAAGTAAAGACGAGGAACATTGGAGAAATATTAGAAAGCTTGGGAGTTTATTTAGTGGCGAAACAGAGTATACAGCTTCCCAATGCAGCCATGGCACAAGTTGACATGGTTTAGAAAAAACAAGATATGCAAATCAATTGTAAAACCTGTACTACTGTGTAAATGTTGCACATAGGGCCACACCACACAAGAACTCGAAACTTTTGACAGACCCAACAGAAATCACTTACAAAAAGCCTGGCAAAATTTTCAACTGGAAAGTCATCAAACGAAACAACAAAATCTACATGGACTCTTTCTGGACACATCCTGAGGTTACCATATCAATCTCCTGCTCAAGCAGCAATGATGTATTTTTCCAGACTCCTGAAAATGTTAAGAAGTTTCCTGCCACAAGAAGGAGAACATTAGACCTCCAGAAGTGCTTAGTAAAGGTCATTACTGGAACAACACAAACCGAGTCCACTTTACATAAATAATAAACTGAAATATATCATTGAATTCTATATTATTAGCAGGTGATATATTGTAGTAAACAACTGAGAGAAATATAGAGATAACACCATCCTACACGGCTTAGTTATCTGCCTGGCAAGTTCCCGTAAGTAATGTGCACATTATCAAAATTATCAGAGCAGTATAAAAGTATCAAATAAACTTATTTCACCCTGGTCCATTCTCGATACTCTACTCAATTAAAATATGAAAAAGATCTGGTGGATATTTTATTACAATGCTGCAAGAATCACACTGACTACCTAACAAAGCATGTTTAGCTAAGATACAATCTTTTTAACTAAAATAATTCATCACTACATATAAAATATAGCGCACCCCTGGCCTCGAGGACACGTACATCATTATTTAGCAAAATATTAAACTATTAACTGTTAAGCCTGGTAAAAATCAAGACTATTGTACATGGACGTTTTGAGACCTTGTATCAAGTCTGTCACGACTGACTGACATGGATTGTTCGAACCGTTACAGTTAAAAAAATTGACATCCCATGCAGATACTGTAGTTTGTTTTTCAGTGAATCAGGTTTAAGGTGGTACAAACTATAGTGAAAAAATTCCAATGTAGCAATATGAGCTAAAACGAAACCCATACCTCCTTAATTTTTGTCGTATTTCGTCACTTGGTATTGTTTCGGTGCCCCTGCTTATGGTTGAGGATCAGATTTCTTAAATTGATGTTTTCTGTTTTTACGAAGTCTTCACAACATTTCCATTACCCATATTTCATTCGATCTTTAAAAGAGTCAGTGCATATTTTTTATTTTTCCTAATCAGGTAGTAATTTTCTATTTTTATCGGCTTTTCTAAGTACTGAAAATACACAAAATCCATTTCAGCTTGTTTATTTTTCCTTTCATTTGGCCCCTTTGCCGCTCGATATTTGTTGGGCCTTTTTAGCTTCAATTGATGAATACAGTAATATAAAGAGTAGTGTGAAGATTGTAGTCAACCCACAAAAGAGACCTCCCGCTATCTGAATGTGATACAAAGCCCAGTTTGCAACAAGAGGTGCAAGGATAAACCCAGTTCTTCTTGCCACTAAAGCAATAGCTTGTACTGACCCTTGAATTTCCCGACGACAAATTTTAGAGACAAGTGTTTTTGCTGCCGGTAAATGGATTGAAAAAGAGGCTACAAAGAAGACAATGCCCGCACAAAAAGCAATTTCCTTTGATAGATAATAAGCCCAAACATGACTGTATGTTGCCATTAATCCAGATCCCACAACCAGAAAAGTAAGAGATAGAAACAAAATGCCTGTTTCCGTAATTAAAGGCCCTAAGAATTGTGTGGCGAACAGTGAAAGAATAATATCTGAAGCAATCAATATACTAAAGAAAGTCACCTCAGTTGTACTCCAACCCCATAATTTGTATAACACTAAGTAGGATAAAGCGTGACCAGCTCTTCCTGTAAAGAAGTCTATGAATCCAATCATTACTGTAAATGATATCACGGAAAACAGGCGCTTTGCGATGATGGATAATAATTCTGTAATCGTATACTGCTCTTTTAAATCTTTGTCGTTTTCTGCTTCTGTCTCTACTTTTGTTTCAAGGGTATCAGACCATTCAACCTCAATAGAATTATCTTCTTCTGCCAACATTGCGTAATTGACATACAAACCGTCCAGCTCTTTAGCAATGTCTGAAACAGTGTAGTGAATGAATATTTGCATTAAAATCCAAATTGCACCCATAACAAGCCCTGAAATATTCCCGTAGTCAATTAAAATACTTCCCATATAAAAATGAGCATTCAAGAAGATACTGTTGACTGCTGGACCTAATGCAATACCACCAAACATTGCAAACGCATTGTAGGTGTAGATAATTAATCTATCTTCATGTTGATACATCCATGTGATTTCAGCATCCATGATGGGTCGAAATGCTTCTCCAAAACCAGATATTGTTCTTCCAGCAAGAACAAACCATTTGGAATATGGTAACATGAAGATGACAGAGCCAATAATGAAAAGGCTGTTGATAAAGTATAATGCTGCTTTGCTTTGCTTTGTATAATCAAAATATATTCCTGAAAAAGGGAAATGACAAAACACACCCCACTTCGTACATAGCCAAAATGAATCCGTAAAACCATGGTTTCGCCTGGAAACGTAGCAAATATACATAGAGTGAAGCATCAACAATCGAGTATTGAATGTTTGTGAAAAATGTTTGTAACCAATAAGCAGTAATTGTCCAGAATCGTCTTTTTCTGAAATCAGGGTCGTTTTGTTCCAGATTTTGTAAGAGTTTTCCATGAGAACTTACCATTTTGGTAATGGTCTATCAATTTGTTGTGAATTGCCTTTCTACTTGTCAGCNAATCAAAATATATTCCTGAAAAAGGAAATGACAAAACACACCCCACTTCGTACATAGCCAAAATGAATCCGTAAAACCATGGTTTCGCCTGGAAACGTAGCAAATATACATAGAGTGAAGCATCAACAATCGAGTATTGAATGTTTGTGAAAAATGTTTGTAACCAATAAGCAGTAATTGTCCAGAATCGTCTTTTTCTGAAATCAGGGTCGTTTTGTTCCAGATTTTGTAAGAGTTTTCCATGAGAACTTACCATTTTGGTAATGGTCTATCAATTTGTTGGTAATGGTCTATCAATTTGTTGTGAATTGCCTTTCTACTTGTCAGCGAAGAAGATTATATTGCATGTTAATTCATCTATGTCGAATAAAACTCTTCCAACAAACAATTGATTTTCTTCTGTTTTGTTCTTACCAAAGAGTAAAAAGTAATAAACACTACTGAGGTTTTTATTTCTGTGTTGCATAATTAATTTCAATGGATTTTTTCTGGGTGACGTACTTTTTATTCATTAGTATTTCTTTACAGATGACCAAAAGGAATGTTTCTTTGTTAAGATATACTGAGGCACAACTGAGCTTTTTCTAGTTCCACTGAAAACTGTGTAAGTAGTACAGCTACATTAGGAAGATGATTTAGAAAAAACAGACCCGTCGTTTTCTGAAATCAGGGTCGTTTTGTTCCAGATTTTGTAAGAGTTTTCCATGAGGATCTTTCATTTTGGGTAACAGCCTATCGATGTTTTTCAGCGAGGAAATTTATCTGCGCCATGGTATGATGAACTGTTTGGTGTTGCTGTACTCATTTTTGGCTAAACTACGATGGAATGTATTAGAAGAGTGAAAGGCAACCAAGTGTCATTGCCTTGGATATTTTGTAATTACGTGGGTACTTAATAGGTGTGGCATGTTCTTTTGTGATGGTATTTTGGAAGTTTGACAGCTGTTCAGATGAACCTCCAAATTTTTGCTGATTATCGTTATTGGATCAAAACTGGCGAAAGTTATTAGAGGAAAATCTACTTTTATATTAGGATAAAACTAAAATATTTACAGAGTATAGATAATCAGCAAGGATGACGAGCTTTTAAAATAGCTGTATCGGACAGTATATCTTAGTAGTTAGGTTTCAAAAGGTATAGTAAGAAGAGTGAAAAACTGAAAAAGATAGACATGACATGGTTGGAAAAGAAGAAGTGCAGAAAGGACGTTAACATATCTAAAAATATCACCAAAACGGTCACAGATATATATATATATATATATACACTCAAGCTACAGACAGTACTGTTTCGCCCTTTGTGGGCTCATCAGTGCAGCACAGAGCCTCTATATATATATATATATATATATATATATATATATATATATATATATATATATATATATATATATGTCATTCTGTTTACTTAAAACAAGATACGAAGTGTACAGAAATAGCAGAATGCGTTTTATTGTTAATAGGAATTATTTTTGTTGCATGAATTTAATCTTTTAAAGCACTATGAGGTTGCATAATGTTGTCTTTTTTCAGGAGGATGTCAGAAGACAGGGGCCACCTGTTTTACGTGCACCTCCAGGGTTACCAGGAATGATGCCACATCACTTGCAAGGAAATATACCACGTGGCGAGTCCTCAAGGCACCCTCTTCCGCCAATGGGTCTACCTAATATATCAGGCACTCCACCCCCATGCCTTCCTCAACGACCACTAATCCCACCTCCAGGACTAGTAGGACCACCAAGACCGGCGCAAGCGATGCTACCAGGAGTACAAGGAGTAAGTATCAGCATTTGTCTTATGTCGTAAATAAGTATTCCAATCTTTACGACTCCAGATTTCTCACATTTATATTATTCTAATACAAATGTGTTATTGGTGCAGGATTTTGCAAAGCTTTTCAAACCTAAGGCGCGTCGTTAATGATTCATTTATAATTTGACACCAAAAAGGTGTTTGATATAAGATTAATACTTTCCACTTCTTAAAACCTTAACTATATACTTTTCGGTTGTGCTGGCAACTGATTCTTTTCATCACACCCTAGTGAGAAAGCAGTAAAACTTAACATTCGAAGTGTAAACACTTATATATATTACATGGTTTGTTAATGACTTTATATTCTTTGCTTGATGTGCTGTTAAGGTTTTTTAAGTTTTTCATCCCAAAAATTCATCCTACATTGTTTTATTTAGTCAGTAATATTGACAAGAAGCTGAATTTTTATACTAAAAGACTATCATCATCAGCACTCGGACTGTAAGAGTGATTAGCCGCCTTGTAAAAGAAAACCCAACTAAAATTGCCTAAAGTGAAATTGCTGACCTGTGTCCTCATATTTTGTTTAGAACAACTTCTTTCTGGCCACAGAGGCCTTATAGTACTAAATGTTTTGTTTTAAAATTTACTTGGAAGTAATATTTTTCGTTTAATCACTTTTTTATAACATTATTGTATTTTGCTTCATTGTTGAACATGGACATCGTTGTATCAAAGCCAGTGCAGAAAGCTACTATAAAATCCCGAAGTATCTGAAGCTTCGGAAGGGATGGTTAATTATCTTTTGAGGACATTATCTTACGGCCTTACAGAGCTTCAATGCTAATCGGTAACACGTGAATTGACCAAAGAACAAGAAACATTAAAACAAGATCCAGCTAAACCAGGTTTTTTTCCTAATTTGTTTGGAGTTGGACTCACAACTGGATCTAAAATTACCTCAATCAAAACATAAAAATCCACTTTGTACAATTAATAGTGTTCATGTAACTCATTTGAAAACAGATCCTGTACTTTAGGGAGGAAATTGTTACATATGAATAAATGGAAATGTTACCCCTTCTTTGATATGTGTTGTAAAATTGGCATGTTTGTACCAGTTATAGAGAGGTGGTCAACTAAGAGGTCCTACGTAGTTAAGTAGTTTAGAGTAAATAGTAACCAGGCGGCCAGGAATTTTTCTTTGATTTACCATCTTGTAGAATTTTGACCTGTGTGACTTTCAATCTTGCTGTCATTGGCCTCCCGTGACTGAACACGTTCGTAATCTTTCTTTCCAATACCATGTTGACCAAGGATAGCCATTAGAGTATGACTCACTCTTTCATTTTAATTGAACATGTAATGGTCTTTGGATTCATCTCGGAGGGATGTAATACATAACGTGCTGGTTAAAGAAAGAATTATGACAGGCGAAATCTCTCGGTTTAACAATCAAGGCTGAGATATTTTATCGACTTAAGAGTAGGGAGGAGGAGTACGTAGGGAAAAGAGTAGTGAGCATGGCGCTACCAGGAGCAAAAAAAAAGATAGTCCATGTATGTGTACGGAATATCCTCTATTATCCGAACAGGCTGAACTAAACCTTTCCCCCCGCCGTTCGGATAAGCTAAAGATTCGGATAATGGAGTATGTCATTTTGCTTCTCAATTTTGCAAAACTACGTAAAAAATGCGTTCTAAGGCAAAATCAAAGTAGGAAGCCTTTAAAAGCACTAACGCAAGCCACATCTCTGGTTCATAAAATTTTATGTGGGCCTCATTTGAGCAGATGTTTTTACCTAAATCGGAATTGATCTATCACCTGTCGGTTTATCAAAAGAGGAAACTTAAAAAACGACAACAAAAAATAAAACGCAGTCGTTCAGCCAGATGACGTGACACCGAGAAAATTATCTTTTGCCGAATGAAGATGTGATGGTGGGCTGCTTTCTGTTACTCTTCTTTTTTTTAACGCTCCAAATTCTCATAGCTGCAAAATCACTGTCGTATTTAAGGCAGATGCATTAGGTTGAAATCGGAGCCACGCCAGACAAGTGTCAAATACTTCTATTGCCCCTTTATTTTTGACGGGGTAATCTGGATCAGCAAGAACTTCAATTCCATTATTGTCATCACTGTGAGCAACATAATCCACAATGCTCTCGTCACTGAGATGCTCATAATCTGGCCTGTCGTCGGTAAACCAAGTGTCAATGACTGTTGGAGAGGCGTCAGGTTGGAGTGCCTGGAGGAAATCAATCAGCTCATGGGACAAATAAACAGAAGAAATAGAATCTGTTATAATATTCTTATTGTGTCTGAAGGTACTCGATTCCTCGAGCTGGAGAACGGTTCGCAACATTGAGCATGCTCATTGATTCAAGAAAGGGGATCATTTCATTGGACTCTTTAAAAACAAGATCGCGAAGAACGATTTTTCGATATTCTTGTTTCATACACTCCAACATGGCTTGATCCATTGGTTTGATTAATGACGACATTTTAGGGCGAAAATAAAAGACAATGGTTTATCCATCTGAAGAAACTAAATCTTTGGCTTCAGGATAAGATGAACAGTTGTCCAAAAACAGATTAGATTTTGGCTCAAGTCCCCTGTCAGTTAGGACAAAGAGAAGAAAATCATCATGAAACCACTTTAGAAAAAATTTTGTGTACATTCAGGCATGTTGGGAACAATAAATAACTGGGAGGAGTAACTGGTTACGTTATCTTACCTTAGGTCCTTCCGTCCTGTGGACATTCGGCAGCAAGGCGACCCCATCAGATACGATCATGAGGCAAGGTATTTGTTTTTTTTGGTAGGATTCTCCTCGACTTCAAGCCCTCTTTATATGTAAACTGCGAGGTTGCTTTCGGCCAGCCTCATTTCCTTCGTCCTGTTGTTGGATGCCATGTGAGTACGTGTTTTCCAAATCACTGTTGGAGTAGGCGATGGATGTGGCCTGCTAGTTTCCAACGCCTCCAAGGTGTAAGCTTCCTTGCCTTTTTTGTTCAGACTCCCTCATTCGTCACGTGGCCTCACCATGTCACTCCTAATATACGCCGCATAGTACGTTGGTGAGACCTATCTAATTTCTTTGCAATCTTTCTGGTAGACTCTCATGTCTCGCAAGCATATATTGCAGTGGTCACCACTATCGACATAATAGTTGTAACTTGATCTAAAGGGAGATGGTGTTCGTTTTCCAAATTTACCCTATCTGTTGGAAGGTTGCCTGGGCTTTGCCTAGTCTGGCTTGTATGACTTGTTCAACGTTGCCTGTATGTTAGTATATTGGTATGCTTCCTAGGTATGGGAAACTCGCAACTTCTTCCAGAGCAACATGATTAATGGTAAGAGGCTGTTGGTAGGTTTGGGCCCATAGGCATGATTTTTGTTTTATCTTGCTTGATCCTGAGGCCCACATATGCACTTTCCTCTTGTATACTAGATGTCACTGCCTGGCATGTATGTTCACTTTCTGCTACTAATGCGATGCTCTCCGCAAAGTCTAAATCTGTTATCTTCCTGTCGTTATCCCATGAAATGCCGAGGTCTGGGTTTGACATGGCTCTGGTCATGACAAAGTCTATTGTTATCACGAAGAGGAATGAACAAATATTTTGTTGTAGAGTAATTAATTCTGCAAGGAGTTCGTTGCCAATGTTCAGAAGGACAGAGTAGATATTAGACTGCAAGTTGAGTCATGCATGCTTGCATAACTGTAAACCAATTAAGTTAATACCATGTGTGGGAGGACAGATTGCTTTGTAAATATTTTGATGTTTTGGAAGTGGGTGGTACAGTGAATGTAATTAAAATTGTGAAACTTGTTATTATAGTGAGTGGGCAATTTAGTGTTTTGATCTATGTGGTAGTATTTGTGTGGGATAATTTGTTGATACTTGTAAACATATGATTGTATAAATTGAGCTAAGATGCAAGAGAAAATCAGTTGAGTTATGATGAACTATTGACTAGTCATCTTGACTCTTGTATGAGTTTTTGCCTTTTTTCCTCGGCAACAGCCACCATGTTTCAGCAGTTTGCCACAGATATTGTCTACTCTTGGGGCCTTGTTGTTCTTGATGGATTTCATTGCCTCATTTACCTCCCTTCTAGATATGGGTGACATGTCAGTTGTTAAAGCGTCGCGTTTGGGTAGGCTGCCCCAGTCGTGTTCGGTTTCTGGTTCGGGCTGATTGAGTACTTCCCGGAAGTCTTCAACCTATCTGTCATTTTGCTCTTCTTCTGTTGTCAGGATGCATCCATGTTTATCCTTGATGGGAACATTCATTGAGCTCTGTTTTCCAGTCAGCACGTTGACAATTTTGTACAGTGCTCGACTATCGTTTCTCAAAGCTGCTTCCTGTGCCTCTAATTTTTGTTCGCTATCCATGCTTGCTTGTCTCTCTTGCAGTGTTTCTTGACTTCTCTGTCAGCTGTTTTGTAGGTTTCATGGGACGTTTCTTTTTGCTGTCTCGTCTTAGCTTTACCTTCGTGTCTTTTGTCGCTTAAACTCGATGTTTTGTCTGCTATGCACTGTGCCTTCAAATTTCCTTCCCCGTATCCTACCATTTCTTCTGCTCTCTCCTTTATTGCATCCCTGACGTATGCCTACTTAGATTCAACTTCCCGGTCTCTCTGGAGAACTGCAAATCTGTTGGTGATGTTCTCTTGGAAGTTTTTTGAGATTCCTGGACTTGGCAGTTTATCAGTTGCAAAGATCCGCTTCTGCTGTAATTTTCTGAGCCTTTTGAGTTTCGACGTGATTTTTTTTTTGTATGAAGATATGTCTGCGCCTCTGAACCCTCGGACGTCCATCAGTGATTGCCCCCATCTCCTGCTGATTCACATGTAGTCAATGTTATTCATGATGCTGCCATCAAATGACTTCCAATTGAGCTTGTGTAATTAATGTATGCTTGAAA
>RDPX01000004.1:6308377-6340867 GCA_003991215.1 Morbakka virulenta
GGGGGGGGGGGGGGGGGGGACATGCTGCGTGTCCGGATTTCTGTTCAGAGCCTCTACCGCGTGCAGGAAACTGTGCCTTGACTTTATCCTTTTTCCTGTTAGCTCATGATTGTAGAGTTGGTGGCGGGTGTTAATTTCTTGCTTCAGCTTTTCCTTCTGGGATGCAACAGTCGTCCGGATGGTTGGTTGAGAAATCCCACTGAGTAGGTGTAGGTCGTCAACCTTGGCAGATTTCAAACAGCCATGACAGCACGGCAAGCCGAGTTTAGCATTGTATCAACTCTGGTGGCATGGGCTAATCTACACCAGACAGGTGATGCGTACTCCGCTGCAGAGAAGCATAGAGCCAACGCTGTTGTACGTACTGTCTTGGCATCAGGACCCCACTTTGTGTTGGTAAGCTTCCCAAAAATGCTGTACCTTGATGCCACTTTAGCTTTGGTCTTTGCGATGTGTTCCTTGCAGGCGAGAGACCTGTCAAGTGTTATCCCTAGGAAGACTGGCTTTGAGATGTGCTCCAGCCGCTTCCAGTACCAGCTAATCTGTAGCTTGCTATTGGCTTCCCTGTTTTTCAGATGAAACGCACAAATTTGTGTTTTGTCTGTGTTGGCTCTTAGGTGGTTGATGGAATAGTAAGGGATGAGCAGGTCCAGTGCATTCGAGAGGGAGACTTCAACTGTCTCAAAGGTACTCTTCTAGGAGGCAATACACAAATCATCAGCATAGAGGAAGCGTCTTGTGTCTGGTAGGGTAGGTTGATCATTAGGGTAGTTGATCATTAGGGTAGATGTTTATCTTTTGTGTCCTCCATCTATTTCTACTGCCGTTGAGGTCTACGAAAAATCTGCTATTTGATAGCATATTGCAGATCAGCTTGGTGAACCTGACATCTGACGTCATCTCATACAGTTGCAAATCAAATCATTAGATTTCTATTTGAAATGGAACCCTCCCTCTTAGAAATGTCATTTTATGTCACTTCTAGACAAGGTCAATTTGATATATCACATAATTTCAGTTGGGTTTAGTTTTGCAGCCAATTAATATTTTCCACAACCGGCTTTAAAAATCGGTGGAGTCACAGCAATAATTGGTGTAGCAAATATAAACTTATAGTGTGTAAACAGGGAAATAGTACGTAGATATTGTTGCACCAATGTTATTGCCTATGATGGTATTTTGTTAACACCTATCTCGCTGAATAGAAGATAAACCTACACTTTAGCGCGTTTTTATTATGTTGTAAATGTCAGCCTCTGGCTCTACTCTATGTACTGAATGGTTTTATACAAGGATTTGCGAGATTGTATTAAACTCCGAGGTTTTATAAGTACCTTATGATCAGGTGGGCTAGATGTATTTTTATTTGGCCAAGTTGAGCTGCCAGAGTGGTGGAGTAGCTGTCTTGATTCACTCCGTAAGACGACCATGTGATGGGTTAAGCTACTGATCTTACAGTTCTTAAACTGACATGTTCTGTTTTATATAAAGAGATAAACTATTTGGTTTGGCTTGTTCATTGGAAGTTACAGTGCGCTGGCCATTTGATTTTGTCAACTTACTAACTACATTTTTTAAAATATATTTATATTCTAACCAAGGTCATTTTTATGTCTTGTCAGCATTCCGCCACCAGGCTTACCACCACCTGGCTTTCCTCCGTTTCTTCCTCCACCTGGTATGCTTCCTAATGTTCCACCCCCTGGTTTCGTGCGATCACAAGTCCCACCGCCAACTGTAATAAAACAGGAGACAGACTGGACAGAGCACGCGTTACCTGATGGGAGAACTTACTACTACAACCAAAAAACTCTTGAGTCAACATGGGAAAAGCCAAACGAGCTGATTCAGAATTCAGGTAATCTATCCTTTATCTTTTTTTGTTTAAATTCATTTTATGCCGTTATATCTTGATCATATATTAAACCATCGGCAAAAAGAAGCTGGGATTCAAAATTTGAATTTACAAAAGAAGATGTAAGAGGCTTATACTCTTTATTTATCGGAAAGGTGGGGTCGCGCACAGAGTGTCACCCTATCATATTAAAAGATGTGGTCGTTACTTGTAAGTAATGAAAGTAAAACACGCAATTTCATAAAACTTGTTTCTGTCGGTATATAGCCAGAACAAAAAAATTCATGAAAAGCGAATTAGCAACGAAAGATGCAATATTTTGCTGCAAAGGCTAATTCATTCCAATATCCCATATTTGGGAATTCAAGCGGTTTCTTCATTTCGTGTGGGAAATTGTAGAGGTTGCTGACCATAACTACCTTCAGATCACCCATTGACAAGGTGTAGTATCTGTATGGTAAACTTATTCTGAGACCTTTAAATTCTGACTCGACCTCAGTTGGTAACATGTCCTCTCAAAAAGCACATTTTTGAGTAGATGGATCAGTCCATTACATTTGCCTTTTCACTTCTTCCTAATCTATTGGTCAGGTTTAGAGGATCTTAGGAATTGTTGTTTTCCACACAAGAGTATTAAAACTGCCCCTTTTCTTTCCTTTTCTTAAAAAACCATGTCAAGTGTGCAGGGTCAAGCTCGTAGATGACAGTATTTTTTTTCTAGTAAAAATTACCGGATTGAGCAGTTTCCTGGTTGCTGCTTTTGTAGTGGTAGGAAAGAGCCAGAACCTCTTAGTAGCGCTTGGAGACACTTGAATAATATTGGTACAGTTGCAGTGCGATTCCCAACGTGGATTGGTGCCCCTTCTACTATTTTCGGTAGGCAATCTCAAAGCCACCGTAGTTAAACTACCAGAGCTCTAGCAATTTGTTGCCTTCTTGCTTACTTATCAATTATCTTCTTCTCTCAACATTTTGTTTTTATAGTGGAAAGACGTGGTATGTTATCTTGAAATAAACCAGCTGTACCTAAAACACTGAAGCCTTTGTCAGTGGCTTCTACCAACAGCAGAGCCCTTTGTTCCAACTATAATTTAGCAGATGCTTTAGTAACTGATCTCTCTCCTAATATTCTTAGCTTTTGTGAAACTAATCGTAAAAATATAATATCCTACTCTGACTTTCTTATTGATGGTTATTTTATTCTGATTCATCAGGACTCTTATCATCATGTGCATGGCCTAGTTATATTTCTTCGAGGCCCTTTGCCAGTTGCACCTGAGATTCAGTTTGAAAGCGCTTAACAGTACTTCATATGTTGTGTTTTGTATTGCTTTGTCGTAATAACATTTGTCTTGATGTCAACAAAGCGTGCCGACGCGTGATCTGCCGCTTTTGTGATTTTACATATTTTTTCAAGTTTTGATGTTAAAAAATTGATGTTAAAATAACCAGATTGTATAATTGTATAAATATTACACCATCAGAACAAGACGTCTGCAAAGAGCAGTCATTCATATTTTCTACACTCTGCTTCTCTGTTTACGCGAAGTGGGAGTTATGGGAGACCTACTAGAAAGAGTTTGTTATTATTGCTGCTTTTCTTATTTGGTAATATAGAGATTTTCCCCGGGCCAAATCCGCTGCAAAGCCTTTTCAAAGGAAAAGGGATAAAGATACACCAAAACTGCAAAGGTTTCTTTCATAATTTCCAAATCTTACAAGTTTATTTTGAAGTGAAAGGAATACTATCATTACTTTGTTAAAAACATATATTGAGTCTCATACAAAATACGATAACAATATTTTTCTTAATATTCCGGGGGTACCAGTTTATCAAAAAGAACCGTAAAAATTGAAAATATGGAGGAGGAGTAATGTATTTATCTGGTAACATCATATTCAACAAAGAGATATCGAACAAGAGAAGATAACAAGTATTTGGATTGAAGTATCCCAAGGTAAAGCCAAAACATTTTTCGTCAGTTGCATATACAGATCCCCAAATAGTTTGACTTACCAGCGGAAAAATTGATATGCACTTTTTAATAACATGATAAAAAATATAAATAAAGTTGCTAAGGAGATAGTCCTTCTGGGATACGTAAATCTAAACTGTTTAAAGATAACCGATCACCAAGAATTTAAACAGTAAATGACTGTTAAGCGATTTCAATAGCTGATAAAAAACTCAACGAGAATTAAAACAGATCCAGGCATGCTAATTGATATGTTATTCTCAGACGAATCATCAACAGTTTGGAACACAATTTATTTACCTGTAGGTATAAGTGACCATAATTGGATCCACACACTGCTTCTGGTTAGATTAACACCCTGCTTTTGCGAATAACAAGAATAAAGAAAACAAAAATCAATTTTGTAATAGGACAGACATTCAGAGCCCTCCGAAATACTAAATTACGTAGGTGACTTAGTAATTACATTTTTTCACATTTTTCAATGGAAAATATATTTTTAGGTTATTAAATATATGGAAAACAGTTATTTCGGTTTAAAAAACCCAAATTAGTAGTTAAGCATTTTTTAAGATTTATTCTCCGCTGGACACTTTGTGATTTTTTTCTTGTACCTACAAGGCACTTCTGTGGTCTAATTTAAACAGTACCATCACTTTCACGCATTGCGTAGACTGTTACTTTGACTTGTACCCCTGAGCTGATCGGTTGAATTCAGATGCTTATGTCTAAGTAACACCCTCAAGAGTAGTGAAAGCCTCCCATAAGAAAACCATTTTTTTACTGGACCTACATTATAGCAGTACTGAGTGGCTGGCCTGTATAAATATTTGTTAAAAAAATTAATTAATGGATTAATTTTAATAATAACTCTTAAACATCTGGCGATTATTGAAGCTGATGTAAATCCAAATGGAATAAAACGACATAGCAGTGTCAGCCGTATGTCTCTTGTACACAAGGATATTTATTTAGATAGTAGACGCAGGTTTTGATAATGTTAAATATTAAGGTGTTAGCTGATGCACTCTTTTCCGGCGACATTTGACATTTTAATGCGGAAGCAGAAACTCTACTTTCTGTGCCTCTTCGTTTATAAACTTTACCTGGATTTTACTTGGCTTTGTAAATAGAATTCTTCAATTTTTTTTCCGTGGCGGACGTGGAGTGATGTGGTTAATGAAGAAATAATACTGGTAATAATTCCCTTTGAATTTTAACAGTTAAGCATCATTTTCTTCTCACCGTATTTTAGCAACCTATAAGTATTCATGGCATACTGAAGAGTTCATGAAGCATAACCTAGTCACCACTTTAACTTTTAGGCCTACTTAATTAACTGTTGTGCCAGAACAATAGTAAACAACCACATATTGCAGTTACTAAAGCAAGATTTTTCAGTAGTTTCGTCAGAGATTTTAAGTCACAGTCACAAATTATATATTTAAATCCCGATTGTGTGTTGCCCCTTGCTGCCGCTATAATTTGCTGTTGTAGTTAAAATTAACTTCTTTCTGGTACTGTTACTGTTGAAACTTTTAGGTTCTTCATCAGATAAATCAGACGAGGTAAAGGAGCAGATACCAAAAGATAGCAAAGATATCGAAGTTAAGGATGAGGAACAAGATGATGAAATGGATGTCGACGACGAAGAAAATACCTCAAAAATTGTTGATGGTTTGTATTTTAAAGCCTATAACTTTGTCACCTCGTTTGATGTGTCATTTTTAGGATTTGTTTTAATTTGAACATGAAGTTGAGCAACTGGCCAGGAGAGAAACATTGCCTTTCTTTTACCAAAGTATACTACTAATTGTTTGGCACACCTCAATACCATGATGTGTTTAAGTCAAGCCAGGGTAACCGCTACACTAAGAAGTACCAAATTAGCACAATGGTCTGCAATGAATGCAAAACCAATGGGTTATGTATGTGGGGGTATGAAAATATTATAGACATTTTTTAATGCCGTTACACTACTGTGTATTTGGGTTGTAATTTCATTGAAAATAGCAATAACCAGCTAGATACTGTACGTTAAAACCGACGATTGATTTCGATTTATATGCCTTTTTTACACATATGGAGAGTTTTAATGCAACTGTATTCATTAAAATATGTTAATTAAAAGCATAAATAGGGAGTTTGTTTTAAAACATTAATTATTACTGGTTATTTCCAGTAGTTTGCTGGAACAGACGTTTTTGAATTGGTTATCCTTTAAAGATATTTGCAATATTTGGAATAAATAAATAAATACATAGATAAATAACTAATTAAATAATGAGTTTAATAGGGAAAATCTATTTTAGAAGCTTTTCAGCCAAAACTTCATGGTTATTTTTACAGCCCAAAAGTTAAATTGAAGTGAGGGACAACGCATTTTGAAACATAACACCCCCTCGCCTCAAACACAAACACACTCACGCCCCATCCCCCCATCCCCGCGCGCGCGTTTTCTTGCAATATTCGATATAGTTTACACTTGATTCGCACTTTCGGAACTTATATTTTTACCAATGGTTGCTGATCTTTTAGTTTTTGCTTTTTTAGTCTAGTTTTCTTAGTGATTTGAAGTATTAATAGAGAAATTTGAGGTTTGTTTTGATTTCTAAATAGAAACGTATTTGAAGATACGTTTTGATTCAAGGTACACAGTGATATTTTACATCAGTATTTACTTTTTCCCGTATATTTCATGAATTTTGGAATTTATCAGAAATGATTCTTTTAAGGAATTAGAGTGGGTTGCTCAGTTGGTTAAGGAGATGGGCGTTAAAGGTATAAGCACTGTTTCCAAAATTATTCTGGTGCAACATCAATTTGAAGTTGTTTTGTTTCAAGTCAGCTTTCCTCCTGCTCCTCAAGTGCCATGTCCTCCTAGAACGTCGGCGATCATGCTCCGCCACAGATCTCGATCCTTTTCATATCTTAGTAGTTGCATCTTACTTCTCCTTGTCCATGATGCTACCCTTGCCATATAGGTTGTTCTTGGCCTTCCTTTACCTTTCTTTCCATCTATCTTTCCTGTCAGTGCTAGCTCTTCCAATCCTTCTTTCCTTATCACGTGCCCTAAGAATTGGAGCTGTCGTTTGCGTATGGTTAACAGATTTTTCCTTCGACATCCTGACCTTCTGAGAACTTCTTCGTTGGTGACATGATCGGTCCAGTGTATTCTGAGCATTCGTCTTAAAACCATAGTTCAGTTGCCTCTAACTTCTTTTCTAATCCAGGTGTCATGGTCCATGTTTCGCTACCATATGTAAGTACCGGAATTTTGTAGCAGTTAAGTACTCTTATCTTTGTGTCTAGAGATAGAGATCGACTTTTTAGAATTGTGGACATTCGTTGGAACACATCCTTTGCTGTTGCAATTCTTTTATTGATTTCTATCAAACTTTTTCCATCTGATGTAATTAAGCTGCCGAGATAATTAAATTGAGTAACTTGCTGAATTATCCCTTCCTTGATTTTATTGNCCTTTCCATCTATATCCAACTCCTGTAACATCTCTAGTAAATCTTCATGTTTAACTTTATCGAATGCTTTCGAGTAATCTATAAAACAAAGATAAATGTTGCGTTGCATTTGTATTGCACGTTCGGACATCATTGTCATGATGAAAATTGCATTTCGTGTGACTGAATCTTGGACGAATCCAAATTGTTCTTTACCGATCTCTGGTCTTACTGAACTTCTAGCTCTGGCCATTATAACTCTCATTAGAATCTTTGTAACGTGACTCATTAAGCTGATTGTTCTGTGCAGTTCGCATTCGGTTGCACCTGGTTTCTTAGGTAAGGCAATCAACACAGACTTGCTAAGTTCTGAAGGGATTTCTCCGCTATCGTAAATTTCATTTAGCAGGTCTGTTATTTTTACGATGCCAAATTCTTCGAGGGTTTTTATAATTTCGATGCAGATTTCATCTGGACCTGTCGCTTTATTAGCTTTCATCTTCGAGATTGCAGTATTAACTTCGCATGGGAGAATTTTTGGACTGTCCATAGCTTTCAAAATGTGTGGTTTTTCTCCTCTTGTATCTTCAAATAGTTCGTCTACATATTCAGCCCAACGTTCCATTATATTTTCTTTCTCCATTATTAAAGTACCATCCCTTGCCTTAATGCATTCGCTTGAAGAACAAAATTTCTTTCCAGTCAACGTTTTGATCTTATTATACAAAATTTTAGAGTCCAAACTTTGATAGCTTTCGATTTCTTGACATTGTTCATTTATCCAGTCTTCTTTTACTTTTCTACAGTCGTTTCTAATCTCCCGATCCAAAGCTTTGTACTGATCTGAATCTCTATCTGCATATGTTTGCCTCTTTCTCATCTTCTGTAAGATTTCCGGCTTCATCCAAGTTTTCGTCTGTGTCTTTTCCTTCGGTTGGATCATTTTTTTACCTGTAGTTACTAGGGCTTCCTTTAGCACTTTCCATTTACTTCCTCCTTCGTTTTCTAGAACTTCAAAACGGTTGCGTACCGCCACTCCATATCGGTCCTTGAGTTCTTGACTCTCATGTAGAATATTCCATTGCAGTTTTGCTCCTGGTGTAGTACGCTTTAATCTTTTCAGCTTCACCTTTACTGTTGCTACAACAGGATTGTGGTCACTTCCGCAGTCTGCTCCGGGGTAGGCTTTCGCTTGTTTGACTGCATTCCTAAATCGGGCGTTGGTGGTTATATAGTCGATTTGGTTCTTATATCTATTACCGGGATCTTTCCATGTCCACAGGCGTTTACTATGATTTTTATACCAAGTATTTGTGATTATATGTTCGTGAGCTCTACACCCATCGATCCATCTTTCTTCTCTTTTATTTTGAGAACCCAGACCATGGTCGCCTACTGTATGTCCTACTTTTCCTTTTCCGACCTTTGCATTTAAATCCCCCACCACCATGACAACCTCGTGCGATTTGCATTGTTCCATAGTCTGATCAAGCTGTTCGCAGAAGTTATCTATATCTTCATCACTGCTGTCAGCAGTTGGCGCGTAGACCTGAATAATAGATAGATTAAAAGGTTTCCCTTTGATTTTAACCAGTAGAACTCTCTCCGAAAGGGTCCAGTATCCTAGAATACATCTACTCATCTCTTTTTTTAGTATCATACCAACTCCTTTTTCGTGCTTTCCATCTCCAGAATAAATAACTTTATGTTCTTCCGTCTCGAAACATCCTGTACCAGGCCATCTAGTCTCACACACACCAAGCACATTCACATTCATTCTATCCATCTCCAATATCACATTTGGAAGTTTTCCTGCTTGATATAAGGTCCGAACATTCCAGGTTGCAATTCGTATTGTAGCTTTATTCTTGACAGTATCTGGATGACGGTCAGGCCCCACCTGTCGATCATGGGTATCCTGATCGAGCGAGGCATTGATGACTGTATGATCACCAGCACCATTAACGCTGTTATCGAAATAAGTTGATCTGTGCATTTCATGATTGTTCTTGGCAGCATACAGTGATGGTTTGCCATTGCCTTTCACCGGTGGATGGCCACATATAATTTAATTAAAGTGCCCTCAGCATACCGCGATGCGCTTGCAGGTTGCGCCATCATTACCG
This sequence comes from Morbakka virulenta, assembly GCA_003991215.1. Taxonomy (NCBI): domain Eukaryota; kingdom Metazoa; phylum Cnidaria; class Cubozoa; order Carybdeida; family Carukiidae; genus Morbakka; species Morbakka virulenta. Next base: position 6,317,793 of record RDPX01000004.1, read on the forward strand.
TTTGTCCATAGGGACTCATCAGCCACTTCAGCCGCTTCCTGACTTCAATACGACCTGCTATACACAGATCATTCGCAGTGCAGAACCATTCCCGAGTTGGACTTGGTACTATCTCCTGTTTACGCTCCATGAGACCGTTGACACGTCTAGTGTTCCTCCGCCCTGATGGGCATCCGATAGTCCTGCAACACCATCTTCACCATTTAACCCGCGGCAGGGATAGCATTAGCGAATGTCGGAATATGTCTTCACCCATTCGGGGATAGACCCAGCACATTGCGCTTTATATCGAGAGAGGTGACCTCGGTATCGGGGCTGCTACTGCTCCCGGTCTGTTTTGGTTCACCCTCGGTTATTCTTGTATTATTCCCGAGTACCCAACGAACAAGTTCGAATGGGCGTTCCCCACATCCTCCACCTGGGGGAGGCGCTGCAGGCTAAACAGACAAGCCTCACAGAAGTCAGCTTTAAGTATTCGGTTTTTGGACCACTTGTAATAAAATGGAACAGTATCTCATTACTTTATAGCCATGATGTTGCATTTTTTGTTATTTTTTAATAAGTTCATTGTTTTTATTGTATTGCCGTTGCAGCTGACAAATATGAAGATAGTGAAAATGATAATAGAGTAGAAGCAAATGACATCGTTAAGGAACCCGAATCCACCAAAGAAAATGAAGATAAGACTGTGAAGAAGGAAGAAGTTGAGAAAGGTGGTAATGCAGAAGAAAAAGTCAAGGCAGAAAGTGAACAGAATGATAAGTCAAAGCCAATTGCCAGTAAACCTATCTCTGGAACTGGCTGGCATATTGTTTGGACTGGTGATTTTAGATTTTTCTTTTTTAACCCCACGTCCAAGACGTCGATTTGGGAGAGGCCGACAGAACTGATCGGCAACAGTCTTATTGATGAAATTCTATTGAGTGGACCAAAAGAGGTGAAAGAAAAGGAAGGTAAACACAGAAGGGTGTGCTTGTTTATAACCTGTTTTGGTTTATGGTTGAATGATTGTGTTTTTCGTTCATTGTTTTATTCTTACAGCAGATTTTTTATTCCTCCTTACTTATATCACCAGCACTTGCACTGAACAGCTAAATAAATAAATAACTAAATATTTTTATATATACACATGATAATAACACGAAAACTTGCATTGTAATTTTGAGTTTCTGATATCGATGGTTATCCAGATTGGATGTAGTTGATTAATTGCCCTTTAAGGAATAACTTTTAGAACAATTATTCAGTTTTCAAGAGCAATAAATGCATTTTCGAGCTAGAGAATCGAAAGTTTCGAACATTTTCTAGTGCATTTGCACAATGCTTCATTCAGTGCAACCAAACCTCCTTTTATTTTAGTTTTTAAACGTTGTCTGGTATATACGATGACTTTGTGTTAAAACAAATAATCCTTTGAGCAGAATGACAGAAGTTTCCTGCTCATGTCTTGTCACAATTTTCGATGTTGTTGTCCATGGATAGCCCGGCCTTAATAACGCTCAACTGCATTCTTGTTTTGTTCATGCATTGCCTCACTTAACTGTTGTTATTCATTGATGTTTGGAATGTACCCGTCGTAATGTGATAAAAATTCAATCTCTTTAAATCATGCAATGTTCCTGGGGTTAAAATACCTTAATTTTTCAGATTATTGAAAAAATATTTGAAGATGATGAATTCTGGAAAGAAAAAACTAATTGTTCTTAACCCGCTATCTTAGAGGGAAAGAGACGATCTTGAATCAGGGGTGACAAGGACCCTCTTAAGATTTACTTTAAGATTTGTAAATTTCATTTTTTTTAATAAGCAATGCTGGTCTTGCACAACCCAGGTCTTATGCAAGAAGAAATCACCTTTAGCTCGTGAATTTGTACCGACTGGTAACAGTAGCCAAAGCAAATAAAAGGTTAATGTAACGATCAGGTATTGTTTTGCCAGCAGATGATCAAGTAATCAAAGCCGAAATTAACCAATGATTAAACTCTGTTGCAGAAGCTAAGGAAGGTGTTAAGGGATCGCCAGTTGTCGAGAGCTACTAAGTTTAAAGTGCTAGACTGTTAGGTAAATCCTATCCTTACATGTAGCCGTGAGTGCTGGACAATTTCAGCCCAAATGGAAAGAAGATTGGAAGCAGCGGAAATGTGGTTTCTAAGACGAAAGTTCAGAATATCTTGGACGGACCATGTCACCAACGAGGAAGTTCTAAGAAAAGTTGGAAGAGTAAAGAGTTTGTTGAACTCCATAAGGAAAAGACAAATGCAGTTCCTGGGACACACCATGAGGAAAGAAGAACTGGAGAACTTAACAATCACAGGAAAAATAGAAGGTAAAAGGAGTCGCCGCAGGCAGAGAATTACATATTTGCAAGGTCTAAGCAAATGAATAGCGTTCCAACGACCAGAAAACGATAGAAATATAGTGTCAAAAGAAGAATTGCTGAAAAGAACCAGAGATAGAAAGCTATGGACAACCACGATCACCTACGTCCTGGCTGGACACGGCACCAAAAAAAGAAGAGAAACTTCATACTGATGTTTCCTAATTCAAATGTTGCCCCATCTTACAAACAAGCAGAAACAGATTGGACCTATAATGATTAAGATTTTGATAGTCTCTTTTTCACCAAAGACCCAGATTTTTGCATTCTAAGCTGAGATGCGCGTGGGTTTTCACAATAATCCAAAGTCATTTGTGTGTAGTTTTTTTCTTCCAGTTTGTGTCCCTATTATGAGAATTACCTTTTGTCCCAAAAAACTGGGGTTTTTACCATATTGGATAGGCACAGTGTTTAAATAAGTAGTTTTCATATGAAACAGCAACTTCAATTTTGTACTTTACCAATAATAAAAATTTTATGAAGATGTTGCTCCTTATAGTTGTTAGCAATATTTTATCAGCCTCAATTGATTCTTACAAAATTAAAGCACATGTTCTTAAATGTCATAATTGTTCTTAAATTCAAAAAGTGTAGCTACTTGTAAAAAAGATCAACATTGGGGGCAGTGACGTACCAAGCCCTTGATTTCTACTTTCCACCAGGTGTTTTTTCACTTTTCAAGGTAATTTTAGAACAGAAAGACTTTTATAATATCAGTAATATTGTTGACCAGTTATTCGTTTTGCCTTCTTATGAGAAAAACTTGGTATAATATAAAATCTTGAAAATTCTTGACTTATTCTTGTAGGGAATGAATTGTTTCATCCCATTCCCTACCAGAATCCATTCCCCGCAGCACAAAATAGATAGAATTTCTAGTTTTCTGATATCACATCAAATATCAGCGTTTCCAAAACCATGCAAAAACCTCAAAACAAATATGAGGAATCATAACAATGACCATGAACACCAAAACTGGACATTTTTAGAAACTGCATTCTCGGAGCTCGATGGTTAGAAGCTGCTTGTTATCTATTAGCACATGTTTCATTTGGGCATGTGTACTTTTGAAATGGAAGTTAGCCCCCCTGTAATCAGGCCTGTGCAAGGTTCTTTATTAGATTTATAAACAATTTTACAGTGTTATGCCAAATTTCAAATTAAAATTGGTTGCTGAACTTCCATCAAGACTGAGCAGTGTATGGAACCAGACATTTTAAACACATATTACTTTTTTTGCTGGTTTTTTAAATACTTTTTTTCTGTACTTTTTACAGCAACAAATTAGCATATATTTTTTCCGTCTAGAAAATACCAAAACACCCATGGACAATAATGAAAGCGGACCATCACAGACAAAAAGAATTAAGTGAGTATTTTACCAAGGTAACAGCCTTGGGCATTAATACGTTAAATTGTTAATATAAGCATAAAATCATGAGTTTTCCTATATCTCAAACTGGCATCCACAAGCCCTACGAAAATGCAATTGCTTTATAACTTAAGGAGATAAAAAGGAAGACACAGCAGCAGCACACAAAACAGAAATATGAAGGAATAAAGTTTTTAAATTTAGTCTCAAACAATAATTACCTACACCTGCATTTACATTTCTTACATTACAAATTTTGGGGGATGTTTAATGTGTAAATAGTGCAGCTTATTATAGTGTGTGATATCTTTAGCCTTTTATAAGATTGTTTTTATTATGCTAAATGTTCTTGGATAGTGTCCTCAAAACACTTGTTGTTAACCACGACCTTCTTTTAGATGTCAAGGTTTACCTGTAACTGGAGTTGAATCATACCATACGTTTTACTAAGGATAAAAATGATTTACTTAATTTTAAAGACAGTATAAATATTTATCAATCATCCAGTTAATACTTGAGGGAATAGCGTAAAATCAAGTATTCAAGTCCAGACATTATTGTCAATGACAAGAGCAATAACACCTGCTTACTCATTGATATGAGTGTACCGTCCGATAGGAATGTTTCTGCTAAGGTGTTTGAGAAATTATCCAAATACAAAGATCTGGAGATTGAGATTGAAAAGATGTGGCACCTGAAAACAAAGACAATCCCAGTAGTAGTGGGTGCCCTAGGCCTGATAAAGAAAGGAACCACTGGTTACCTTAAAACAATTCCAGGAGAGCCATCACTAAACGAAGTCCAGAAAATAGTCCTTAATAGTACTGCACATATTTTGAGAAGAGCGCTTTCTATTTAAATAACCATTTTTTCTACAAATATTTTTTNGGCCTGATAAAGAAAGGAACCACTGGTTACCTTAAAACAATTCCAGGAGAGCCATCACTAAACGAAGTCCAGAAAATAGTCCTTAATAGTACTGCACATATTTTGAGAAGAGCGCTTTCTATTTAAATAACCATTTTTTCTACAAATATTTTTTTTACTGTCAACTGTTATTTGATGTTCGTAAACTGTCCACTAAATGTTATTATTTTGTACTGTTTTTATACTTCGTAACAAATTCTGCTTTTATACAATTAGGATACAATACAAAATTATTTTTACTTTACATTACTTCAATTTCATTCAGCCTAGGTCACTGGTAGTGACCCGGTGCTTGATCGTAAACAAAAAGCAAATCAAAAGAAAATGACTGAATAATAATAATAATAATAATAATATTAGCATACGACATGATTCCTCCTTCATGGATAATTTAATGCATACAAATGCTAGGGATCTCAGACCAATTTCGTTAATTTCGTCAAAAATAGTATGGAAACTTGGACAGTAGACCTTACATACGGTGAAGGGGCACTTGGACGAAGAAATATCAAACGTGATATTTCCAGGGTGATCGCTACCTTCCCACCCCCTGTTGTTTGTGATTACCCTGATTCTTCTTTCAATACTTCTTAGGAAGTCACCCGCCAGATATAATTTTTCTAATAGCGATACGTTTTGAATAATTTATTGTTTATCTAAAACTATATTCCAGAAATGAACAGTCGTTAGATTCGTTGGTACAGACTGTTCGTATATTTACTGTTGATTTCGGCTTGGAGTTTGAAATTGATAAATGTGTAATTCTGAACATCAAAATAGGCGATTTCAGTAATATCACCAGTAACGGGATTACCTTACCAGGTGTTAAAATTACCCCAGAGATGAAGGAAGGAAATAGCGATAAATGTCTGGGCATCCTCTGAGCTAATGAGATCGTGTATAACAAAATGAAGTGAATGCCTCAGACGAGGAAGGAAAATCTTGAAACGTGAACTTAATGCTGGTAATTTGATAAGTTGTATTTATACCTGGGTCGTTTCTTTACACGGACATTCTGCTTATGTTCTGGAATGGAGGGTTAATGAAATGCAGGAGCTAGATAGAAGAATGCGTAAACTCTTTAACTATGCATGGAAAACTGCACCCATAAATTAATGTTTGAGGATTATTTATCCCTAGAAAACTAGATGGAAGAGGGCTGCTAGGAAATTATGAGTTGGTAAATATAGGTATATGGAATTATATCCCAATGTCCAATGAGCTTGTTCTTGTTGCTGTCCGTGACGCTTGCAGTATTGATATCGAAGGGGTAGAAGCTTTAAAATATAGTCAAGCATAAAAATAATAGTGATAAAATTGACTGTTAGAAGCCGAAACCTTTTCATGGTCAACTTCCCAGACTAGTAGATTTAATGTGACAAAAGAATGAGTGGTATTGTATTAAGGATACCACTTTTAAAAAGGGTGCAGAATCCCTGGTTTTTGCAGCACAAAAACAAGCCCTGAAAAGTAATGATGTTAAGTCGAAAATTTACATATCACAGAAAAACAGTAAATGTAGAGTTGGTTTTTTTAAAGTTTGATGAGACCATTAACCATAGACTTAGTAAATGCTAAAACTGAGCAATAAAGAATATAAGGAAAAATATTATTGGGTATGTTAAACGTGTTAACTGGGAGTTATGCAATAGATATAAGTTTCCGGTTACAGATAAATGATACGATTATATTCCTGAAGCAGTTAAAGAGAATGACAACTTTTCAATTACTTTGGGAGTTTACAATTTAATCGGATAAAGAGATCAGAGCAAACAAGCCACATCTGATTGTGAAAAAGAAAAAAAATTGCAAGATTATAGATTTTACAGTATTTTTGAATGGCAGAATACTTGAAAGAACAGGAGAAAATCGAAAAACCAATATGGAATTTGAAAAGTTTTGAGACAATACGCATCATTGTTGGTACATTGGAGACCATCTAATAAATTTAGTTTGTTGATTGAAAAAGTAGGTATTCATTGTGAAATACAAGGCCTGCAAAAGATTGCCTTGCTTTACTCTGCCCGAATCCTTTACAGGGTTTCGGAGATGTGAAGAGTCTTGTTGACCCCACAGCTTTGGACTATATAACCACTAGATGTCTTATCATCACATCTGGTGTGTGATCACTAGCATCGTCATCATCATCATCATCATCGTCGTCATCATCATCATCATCATCATCATCATCATCATCATCATCATAATGACAATATTAATAATAATAATAATAATAATAATAATAAAAAGTTGAAAAGTAGGTTCTGATGGTTGTGAGGACCAGATTTTGATAAACAAAATGATTCTTGAGAACTGCCATAACAATCACAAAACCCTCTCAGTAGCTTGGATTGATTTTGAAAAGGCGTGTGATAATATTCGTCAAAGCTGGATTAAAAATATACTGGAATGTATCACTTTTCTTCAGGTATTAGAAATTTCCTTTCTCATAGCATGAATTTCTGGAAGACCACGTCAGTTCTGAATTCTGAGAACTGGTCTATAAATTCCGGTGACATAAACATCAATAGCGGTATATTTCAAGCTGACTCATTATCGCCCATTCAGTTCTGTGTAGCACTGTTTCCTTTAAGTCCTCTCCTTAACTGGAGTGAAAGTGGGTATAAAATCTTTGATAAATTCCTAAACCATTTGTTACTTTAGAATTATCTCAAGCTGTTTGCTAAATATGATTCCGCACTAACCGAGCTACTCTATAGTGGGGTATATAAATATCCAGGGACCTGGTGATGGTATTAATCATTCGACCATGCGGGAAGAAATACGTAAAGAGTGCTGCAGAAGGGTGAGATCCATTCTTAAGAGTCAGTTAAATGCCAGAAATCGTATTGATGCGATAAACTCATTAGCCATTCCTGTGGTCATTTATAGTTTTAATGCTTTTAATTGGTCGATCGCGTAAATTTCAAAAGTTGATACAAAAGTTAGAAAACCTCTTACCATACATTGCATGCACCACCACAATTCCTGTTGAAGAGGAAACAGACGTTGATGCATTGATTCAAACCGTCATAGTATTAAGCTCAGATATTGGGATTGAATTTGGAATTGAGGGATGTAGTGATAATGAAAAGAAGGAAAACATCAAATTCAAATAAAGCTTGCACATAACAATGCCATTAAGAAAATAAATGCCCAGGAAGGATACAGATATTTATGAGTCTTATAGAGCAATACAATTATGAAAAATAAGATGAAAGAGAAAATCAGTAAAGAATATCTTCGCCGAGTAAGGAAAGTACTGAAAACCGAATTAAACATCAGGAACCTGATAAAAGGGATTAACACCTAGGCAGTATCACTATTAAGATATTTTGGGCCCTTTCTGGAATGGACAATAGATAAGCTAAGAGCAGTGGACAAGAGAACCAAAACCTTCTCACATTGAAAAAAACTCTCCATCCAAAGGACGATGTTGACAGGCTATATGTAGGAAGAAAGGGAATGGGCTTATTTCTATCTAAAAGTGTGTTTAGAATTCAGTGCTCGGTTTGAGAGAGTATGTTGAGAAAATTAATGAAAGACTAATGACAGCAGTAAAAGAGTAGTCTGGAGAACCCGAGGAATCTGTTAAAGATATTAAAAACACAGGGCAGCAGAAAGAAAGGAGAGGTGGATAGAAAAACCATTACATGGACAGTGTATAACGAGGTGATATGTCAAGGGACATAGCTTGGAAGGAGAAACTTAATCACTCTTTACCGCTGCACACGATCAATGTATTCTGACAAATTACATCAAGGCCAGAATAGTTAAAACACAGGAAAATAATCTCTGTCGTATGTGTGGACAAAAAGAAGAAACAGTAATGCATATAATTTGTGATTGCACCAAATTTGCACAAAAAGAATACAAAAGGAGACAGCAGTCCATTGGGAATTATGCAAGCAGCTAGAATTCAAGCATACTAGTAAATGTTTTGAACACAGACCAGAGTATGTCCTTGAAAGCGAAAAAGCCAGTTCCTGTGGGACTTTAAAGTGTAGACGGGTCCTCATATAGAAGCTAGAAGTCCTGACCTCATAATTATTGACAAAGAAAAGAATACATGTCAGATAGTGGATTTTGCAACACCTGGACGTCAGCGTGCTGAAATGAAAGAAAGAGGAAAAAGAGAGAAATACTAAGGTTTGGCAAGAGAGCTAAGAGTTTTATGCAATCAGAAAATTACTGTTTATCCAGTAGTTATTAAGGCTTTGGGAACATTTCCAAACTCATTGAAAAAATAGTAAACCAAATCGGAATCCGAACGAAGATTAAAACCATGCAGACCGCTGCATTGTTGAACACAGCCGGTATCATTAGGAAAGTCTTGAAGCTCTAAGGAGGCTTGTTGCCACTGGAACTTCAAGAAAAGTTTACAAAAAAATTTTGGGGTGTGAAATGAACTCACTATAATAATAAAAAATAAAATAATAAATAAATATTCTTTATAGAACTTTCTTGGTAAATGTGGTTGTAATATACCTTTCTATAAATTTAGTTTTTTTTCTTTCCTGGATTTTGGTACTCGCTGGCTTCCGAGTGCTTTCCCAAATCACATTACTTGTTTATTGGCGTAACCCTTCTTTTTCTGTCTTTTCTTCACAGTTCCGTATACACAGTCGCATTTCCCCTCTCCGGTTCTTAACCCATAAAGATAAAAAATTCAAAAATTGGCATTTATGTTTAAATGGGCTCAAGACTTTGTAAATCTCACTTCGAGGGTTAGAAATTACTTAATTATATTTCTTGAGGAAAGTAATAATAGTCTGTGTAGTGTGTTCGAATCTTGTTTGTTGAGTTATGAGTCAGAGTTTTCAAGTAGGAAACACTTGAAGCATTACTCTATTGACTGCATATTTCAAGGTAACTGCATAGTACCAACCAAATGATTTCAGAGCATTTCGCGTCTCAGCCAGAATCACCTGGATTTTATCTTCATTTAGTTTTATATCTTGGAATCTTAGTTTTACCATCATTAACACATAAGTCCTAACGTCTTTCACAAAACTTATCGTGACAGGCTTGAAGAACCCACGCACTCGGAACTGTCTGTACAGGAATCCGACGGTGAGGTAAAGGAACTTTCTCTGGACACACCAGCCAATGGTACAGAAGAGGGAAAAGGGGACCAGGTGGAGATAAAAAAGACTCCTTTGACTTTAGAACAAAAACATGAAGAGTTTAGGCAGCTTCTTCTGGACAAAGGGGTAAGTTACGTGTAACAATTTAGTAGATGTAGGCATTTGGGTAGTCTTCTGGCAAGGCATCATTCTTTTATTGTACATGAAGTCCTTGGAGCTGTTACAGTTGTTTTGCGTACTGGTAGCGTGAAGCAGGTGTAATAAAACCTGCCTAATATGCAGCGCCACGAGGATCTTAAGGTGGTTGTGTTTAGTTCTCGTTTAAGGTTTTTCCTGCCCTGTCCGCTTGTGCTTTAAATTAATTTATGCTACCCAATGATTACAAGGGCACTTGTAGGACATTGCATCTGCTATGTTTCCTTCTTGAAAGAATTTAATTTCTTTTTAAAAATGAATCTTTTGAAAAGTGTCATCGTAACGTGAAAGGAAATAAAATAAAAAGTAACAGGGTTGACTTGTGTTAAGCAGCATGTTAACTTGCAGATAGTAACAAATGTTTAGTAAGCAACAACTTATTTGATTTCCGCTTTAGAACAATTTCATTAAACGATTTGACTGGTGATTAATTCTGAATTTTTTCTCTCCTCAACTTAATAATGTGTTGGCATATTATTTCCTGTATTTCCGCAATATATGCAGACAAAATAGGAGATGCGCCGGGGTGTTTTCTTAATAGAGGGAAAGCATGGATTTACTTGAGGTCTATGCTGCTTATTAGGGATATTAGGAAATAAGTTACGTAATAAGCGAACAGTCAAGGATGTTGACATTTGAGTTTAACTGCATCTTAGAATTTAAAGTTTGGGCGGAGTTGGAAAAGAAATTTTCTGGGTGTGGTTATAGACGTGTTTTTCTCAACGTCTCAATGACTTGAGTTTTGTTGTTGGTTTGTTTACCCTCCAAGGAAAATACCTTTGCTTATGTTAAGCTATCATTTTTTGACCTTTCAGGTATCTGCCTTTTCAACGTTTTCAAAGGAACTACACAAGATTGTTTTTGACCCCAGGTACCTATTACTTAATATGAAAGAGAGAAAAATCTGTTTTGAAAAATTTGTCCGCACCAGGGCAGATGAAGAAAGAAAAGAACGCAAAACAAAGATGAAAGAAAGAAAGGAAGAATTCAGGAAGCTGCTAGAGGATGTCGTTAATAGCCCAAGGTAACGTTGATGTATCTGCTTTTAAGTACATATTAATGCTTTTACTTTCTTTTTTTGGCCTCCAAAACCCTGGTACTTAAAAGACCGAAATTAGTTATTGCTGATTAGCGTAAACATAGAAATGAATATTTACTTGGCTCATTAGTATTTTTATGTTCATTTTAACCCAATTGATATGTTAATGCATGGACAATTTAGAGTGGACAGACTTACAATAGGGTTGTTTGGGCTTAACATAAAGTTAAACAAGGTTTTTACATTCATGTTTGTTGGTTTTTTTATGAAATATGTACAACATATGGCTTGTAACATCTTTCTCCTACTCTTACGTATGAATGCTATATTGATTCCGGCAAGGTACATTTTTAATATTAATAATGTGTATAGTTAGAGTTATGTTGATAACTTTGGCGAACGGTAATTATCAGTAGATAGAAATGTTTCCTTTTTGTAGGCATATTTGAAAGTATTTCAGCAATTTGAAATTTTAGCCCATATTTTCACGAAAAACACAAGTGTTTCTTTCATTGGAATGAGAATAAAAAAACATAAAGTTTCTGACTTCTCGGTGAAACAATATACAAAGTGCCACTTTAACGTGGAGAATTACATCTTTATTTTCTTGCTACTGGTCTTGATGAGTAGCAACGAAGGTGTTTCTTGATCTTTAACAAGATAAAAAGCTCGTTTGCAAAGAAAATTCCGAGTCAACCACTTACTTGGACTATAAAGGACTATCAACTCGTATTTATTAGAGCTTTTTGAACATGAAAAGCCTAACCGTTAAAAATAACTAATGATGACAGCAAAATCTGGACCTATTAAATGTTATTGTCCTGTACAAATATGAAGAACTCTTCTATCTGCTTATCTGTTACGTCCAACGTAATCGCGTAATTATAAAGCCTTATACTGTGTATTTTGCGCATAGATTAGGTGGGATGCGGATTTTATTGCATGCTGTGACCTTTTTAGCGCTTGTCACTTTAAGGAGCGGACTTGAAAACCGAACCTTGGTTATTTGAAATGACATTGATGTTTTGTTGTATAGGTTTCCACGCCATTAGATGTGTTTTTGACATTCAACGATGGGCACAAAGTAGCTTAAAGTTTATCTTAGTAGAACCAAGAGGGCAAAACCAAATTGAACAAACCTGAATTTGTCTCTTGGCCGTGGTATGGACATTGCATTTGTAGAACCTTTTTATGTAGACAAGTTTTTTTCTATTAAGAGGTTGAAGGTCCCCGTGAAACTTTCTGTAGGTCCATTCACGGTAACTTTAATTGCATTGCCCTGATGTACTTTCACTCTAAACTTTAGAATGACTTTTTCTGACTTTGCTACGAAACATGTGAAAGATCCAAGGTTCAAGTCAATCGACAAGATGAAAGAACGGGAAGGCCTCTTCAATGAATTTATGATCGAGTACAGAAAAAATGAGAAAGAAAGAGTGAAGATAAAAGAAGACAAGGTATGTACTGGTTTCCTGTGTGAGAGGTAGCCTGCCATATGGCGTGTATTGAGTACAACGGTAGTGGGCGTACTGATGCATTTATTCGGAGGTTTTTACTGTTAGTGAAACCTTTAACCCGCCCTGAATCAAAATTTTACTGCATGTACTGTTTCTATCCATTTCTTTTTTCACCTGGCTTGTAGCTATTTTTTCTTCTCTAAATCAGCTTTTTAACAGCTACATCAGACCAAATGATCATCATTAAACTATGTTTAAATTAGTTGAGTTCTGTAAGCTAGAACAAAACTTGCGATAGGATGATAGGGAACTTCGACAAACATGTAAAACATTTGTACATTAGGGATTTCCCTATGCATCTAATACCCCCATTATCTCCGAATGTGAATGTTGGCAGGTTACGGAGAGGTAATGTAGTGTAGAACTGGGAGTGTCCTATTCAAACCAGACAAAGGTTTGCCGTGTTGGAGAGGGTATCCATTCCTTCCTATCTTAATTAATAAATAACAGAATCTTTGCATTCTGTGGCTTTTGGTGGGTGTTGTGGGTTGTGTATTAAAGCCCCCCCTTCCCACCGACGTGGTGAGAAATACTCGGATTTGCAGTAAAGTTACATAAAAACGCTGTTGCATTGCAATATGACTGGTAGCTACTAAAGTTATTTGTTTGGTTGTTTTAAGCTTTTTTGCCCCAAAAGCCTTGTTTGTTTCCAAGGCGATCAACTTTGTAGTTTTTAATGGACCTGTTACCTCTTTAGAAATGTTGACCAATGAATGCTATTGTAGGTTAATTTGTGGACCAAATTATTTATTTTGTTTCACTTGCGTTGACCGGTCTGTTTTTGAGTTGGACTGCCCGATCTGAGATGATCTGTGATTTTCTTGTTATTTCCACATTTTATCACTAAGGTTTATTTGGATCGGATTATTACCTTTGTTTGAAAGTCCTCATCACCTGAGATGGTTTTTTATAGAAAAAGCATCGCATTCAATTAAAAACATGGCATTGGTTGAGATGCAGGTGATTTACTTCACATAAACGAAAGTAGTGCCTCACTATTTTTTGTTTTAAAAATGCAAATTGTTTTCGTTCTGAATTGTTTCCACCCCAGTTGATGATGGCTTGTTATCTTTTAACGTAATGTTGTATCATGAACGATATTTTTAATCGCCTGATTAATAATCCTATGTTATAACCTTATGCCAGTTTCACAGTGAGCAGATCAGTTGTCTACTGACTCGTGTTGCTTTCATGTTGATTGAATTCTTTACATCCACTACAAGGTAAATTACGTTTTGCACAATTTTTTACGTTTTTTTTGAAGAACTTCCGTTGTGCATCAGTTTCAAGACAAGGTTGTTGTCGTTCAACTAAAGTGTTAGTGACATAAATCTCCATCATTTCTTCTTTATTAAACGTTTTAAACAAGAGGCAGTTATATGCTCATAGGGGCCGCCTTATCAGAGTTGTTTCTTTTGTTTGCAACGTGTAGAGAAAATAGTAACCCCACTTCATTGCCAAAAATAGTAAAAACGATATTTTCTAAATAATACAGTGTACTTTGCCCCCAGTTTTCATTCATGTTTAAACATTGAACTCATATTTTCTGCAAAACATGAAAATTATATGTCATTAGTATGACCTTTATGAGTTCTCCTTTTTTTCATTTGTAACTCTGAACTTGCTTAAAAACTGTAAATTAATTGCAATGACTAGCATAAAAGTTTTTTGTTGTTTGGAGAATTCAGTTAAGCATTGCTTACATTTTCATAAGACTTTTGCATCACGTTTACTCGAATCACTAGTTAGCTTTAAAATGTGGTAATCCTTTACAAGTATTACGAGTACGGGTCAGCTGTTTTTACCTCCTCTTCATTAAGCTATGATCTTGTCTTCGCAGAGTTTAGTACTAGAATCGATCGAGATGGGACTTGAAACCAGATACCCGAAAGGAGTGTTAAGAGGAATAATGTTACAATTGGTTTAAATTAATTTTCTGACAGTATAGGGGACCAATATTTTGTGTTAGAGAATGGTGTTTGCTTTTTGGGTTTCAAGCACAAAAAGTAGCAAAACGATGGCAATGGAAATTGATATGTGTAACAGTGGCAGCGGTATTTGAGAGCACATTGTATATCTTATTGGACAGTGAGGCCATTCATTTTCAACGTTGGTGTTGAGCCACAGGTCATAATTAGAGTCCTCTTTTTCTGACAGTATAGGGGACCAATATTTTGTGTTAGAGAATGGTGTTTGCTTTTTGGGTTTCAAGCACAAAAAGTAGCAAAACGAGGGCAATGGAAATTGGTATGTATAACAGTGGCAGCGGTATTTGAGAGCACATTGTATATCTTATTGGACAGTGAGGCCATTCATTTTCAACGTTGGTGTTGAGCCACAGGTCATAATTAGAGTCCTCTTTTTCTGACAGTATAGGGGACCAATATTTTGTGTTAGAGAATGGTGTTTGCTTTTTGGGTTTCAAGCACAAAAAGTAGCAAAACGAGGGCAATGGAAATTGGTATGTATAACAGTGGCAGCGGTATTTGAGAGCACATTGTATATCTTATTGGACAGTGAGGCCATTCATTTTCAACGTTGGTGTTGAGTCACAGGTCATAATTAGAGTCCTCTTTTGCGGTTAGTTAAGTAGGATTAATTAAGGGGGTGAGCTATATTGCTATGAGTATAGAGATTCGGGACTCTCCAGCAATATTCTTGAGTAGCCAAAATAAGAAATATACAAGCGTTGACCTTTCACAGGCAATACATGTCATGTAACAAGTGCGCTAATATACGACTTGTTGCATGTAGTGCAACAAATCCGTGGTATTTGAAGGTGCAAAGCGCATAGGATTAGCGTATGTGAATAGAATGTTAAGTTCGGATCTGAAACTTAGCGTTGTTATCCCGTTAACCTCTTAATTGATTACGACTGCTTATTATTAGAACTCGAAGTAAAGTGTAAGGATATACCAAAATCTAGCATGTGAGCCTCCAGAAATAAAAACTCTGGTACAGGTTAAAAGTTAACTCCGTCTTCTAACCAAGGTGAATACTGTAGCTTAATTTTTGAGGTACAACATCAAAATTCAATTAAGAAAATGATACGCTTATAATTATTACGATAAACATTTACATTGCTGCATCGCCTACCTTTTGCCAAATCGCTTGATGTCAGATTTTCGAATCCCAAAAGGGTGAAATGGGTAACATTATACTCGCAGATTTCGAATAGCTCAAACCATAGGTACAAAATTTTACCCAGTTCACGGTAAGGGCACACACTGTACTTTTTATTACGTTTAAGTTAAGATGAAACGATATTTACGTATTGAATAAAATTTTACTAATTTATCTGCAGGTTGTTAGGACTTTGCTGGAAATGCTGTATTCCTTACTATTCTTGGTATGAATTTTGCTAGTGGTAGGTTAGCATAAACTGATTGTTATGGAATGTAACGTGCGAGTAATTGTTTCAAGGAATTTGTAGAAAGGGTCTGACCTCCATGTCATGCAGCCAGGTGAAGGTTATGCTACATAGACGAAATATAAAAATGTTTATGGAATTAATCTGAACTTCCGTAAATTTCACTCCACAATATGGACTGAACAACAGTCCCAATCACAGAGAAACTTTGAATTGCTTTGCCCTTCTTACCCATTGCAGCGGCAGCGAGGGGAATCGTTAATTGTTGTACTTGAAATGTCAGATTTTTCGGTGTTTCCTCCCCCCCCACCCCCCTTCCGGCTAGCCTTACCTTTATACAGGCATTTTGTACCCATTTTGGTAACATAAACAAAGTAGTTGTTGGATTTTTTATTTTGCCAGAGAAGTCAAAATTTTGATACAGTAGTTTTTACCGGTTCTTTGTTACTAAGCCAGCATTTTTATTTAGAAATTAAGTACCATTTTAGAGGATTTTCCCCTTGATACTTGTATAAAATACCGTATTTATTTTTGAGGGAGATACACGTCATTGATACAACAACAAACTAGATGTTTTTTAATGATGTACGAAGCAGGGTGTCTGTCGTTACATAATTTCGTCTGTCCGGTAAGTGATGGTAAGTGGGTTACCTTTAATCTACGCTTTTGGTTGCTCCAAGGATTTAACTTTGTTTCAGTGAGGTACTTTAGGTATCTGATGTCCATTACTTTTCAGCTTAAAAAAGCCTTTTTCGAGCTACTGGGTGAACTTCATGGGTTAAATGAAAGAGCGCAATGGAGGAAGGTTAAAGCGTCCATCAGTGATGATCCAAGATACGTTGCCATTGAAAGTTCTCACAAACGCGAAGATTACTTCCTGGAATACATTGAGAAGGGTTTGGTAAGATTACAATGTCACATTCAGAAATTTTAAAATGTAGTTACTGTTTTTGATATTAAATCCTTTGTGAAGATTTTAAGTCCATTGCTGATATTCATGTTTAATACAGACATCACTTTTATGGTTTCCCCATTAATTATGCACAAGAACATATACTACCTCCATGTTGTAGTGCTTTTTGCAAGTATTGCACTTAGCTGACATGTTTGGAGGGATAGAAAGCAATGGCATTTTTCAACAGAAGTTCTCGTGATAGCTTTTGTTGCTCTCAACCATTGAACATAAAGCACCCAGGACGTCAACTGTAGTTTGTTCAAGACTAGGGGTTTTTGTTGTATATGTTGATGTTTATTTGCTTTTTGTGTCAGAGGCCACATTTTACACCCACAGACAAAATATTTTGTGGTTGTTTTCCATTTGAAATGCTTGTTGCCCAAACGCTTAAAATATACAAGGAACAAACAAGATCAACAAATATTGATTGTTGCACCGTGATGTGTTTTTAAGTTTCAGAAATGGATTTTTTTTGCAATTCCCAGGGACAGAAGTTGTAAGAGCAATTAAAGTATCTATCCAGCCAGGTGTCTGTTGATTCTTGTTACCATTGATGACACATGACATTTTATCCATCATAGCCTTAATCAAGTGAACTGAACAATGAAAGAAGACAATGTATGGTCTAAACTCAAATGTATGGACTAAATTTAGACAGGAAACTGAAGCTCTACAACTCTCTTGTTAAAAGTATATTGCTTTATAATTGTAGTACATCGGGATTGACGACACACAAAATCCATGTTTACCAGACAATTTGATGTAAAATAAAACAAAACAAAAACCGAATAATAACATTTTCCTGACTTTAAGATTTAAAATTTAAGGAAAACTATCGAGATCTTATAAAGAATATTTCGACATCTTTATCGTGTCATCATCAGCTATAAAACTATACCACAACACACCAATCCTATGTTAACAAAGTCTATTACCATTGAAACCCAAAATTCAAAGAGCCTACATAGAAAAGTGCAATCATTTCAAGAAAATAATTGCAGCTCCATAGAGGCCTTTAAACCCTTGTTTATCGATGGAGAAAAATGCTTCCATAAATGACAATTGAGACCAGTTACTATTAGTGTCAACAATAGAATAATTAAAAAGAACCGCGTTTTTAATGTGTTCTTTTACTTCTATCTTACGTGACGTGCCTAATGATGGTAGACTGAATAGACTAATATAATCTTGAAACAAATGACACTGCGACAAGTACATGAACATGGGCTGATCGTAACCAGTCGCGTGTTTAATTAAGGGTGAGTGCAGACATCGATCGGTTTTTCAAATGTATTCTTCACCATACCCTGGACATTTGCTAATATAGGATTGCTGTGTTGTGGTATAGTTTTATAGCTGACGATAGTTTTCCTTCAGTTTTAGATCTTATTAAAGTCAGGAAAATGTTATTATTCGGTTTTTTGTTTTGTTTTATTTTATTTGACTACACACAGTAAAAAGGAATTAAACAATTTCCATTCAAATAGACTACGAAAAGTGTAAATGTTCGATGACCTCGAAAGAAGCATTTGAAAGTGAATTTGAAACACATAAAGTTGAAGACTGCAGAACCCTACTATCACTACAAATCGGATGTGAAAGAGAATAAGCATAAAAGAAGAACAAGAATGTTTGCAGTATTCATTTGCCATGTAACGTAGCATGTGACTTACCATCTGACGTATCATATGACCTATCATGTGACCTAAATTTTCTTGTTTGAGTTTTTCAATATTTCAATATTTCAAAGCACTGTAATTCACTTTTTTTCTCCCTGTTTACTGAATGGGTGTTGTAAAATAGAGTCCAGATACTCTCTCTCTGTAGTGTTTATATTTCGTTCGTTGTTTTGCTAACCACTTGGTGATGACCACAATGCTCGAAGCATCACTTGTAACCATAAGACTCCAAAGACACATGTTGAGATGGCGACTACCTTACTTTTTCTTTACTGTAATTTGGGATACTGCGATCATTGTTTATACTTTTGGGAAGAGAGCTAGTGATCGATATGCAGCTCGTTATCTTAAGTCTGAAGTAGAAGACTAGGACCTTAATATCAATACTTTTTTAAATTGATTTGATATCTACAGCTCACAGTTGGAATGGAAAGCGATTTTTTTGTAGACGTCCATTGTTTTCTGTGAAAACATCACTTTCTTTACCTATATGACAAGGTTGTTACTAAAACGATTATTGTCGTTCTATATTTTAGCCTTCTGCTGGAAAAAAACCGGAGAAGAAGCAAACAGAAGGTGATCGCAGTCGAGAGATCGAGAAACAAGAGCGCATAGAAGCTAGTTTACGACATCGTGAAGAAGAAGTGCGGGCAGAGAGAGCAGAACTTGAGAAAGAAAGAGAAAAAGAAAGGGGTGTACACTTACACGAAAAAGCAGTGCAACACTTCGCTGCTTTATTAACAGATATGGTAAATTTGCTACTTTTTGTTTCTGTTTAAAGTTTTTTTATTATGTGGCATGTGTTGGCTACCCTCCGTTCGCAACCTTTGATATAAATACAGTGGTATCGGCGTTCGGCGTTTTGTATAGTTAAGTGTTAGTGTCGCATAACCACAACTAACATATTCATGACTACTCTGAATTTTATATGAACTATTGGAAGGCATAGAAAAGTAAATGCAAGAAGCGTTTATTATTCTGTAGTCTTTTGATTTATCATGTATTTATTATTTGACCACTGATTTATGCAACAACATATCTTTGCAAGAAAATTTTGTTATTGGTATTAGCCCCACCATTTCGAGACCACTCCCCTGCACCCATGCTGAATATGCGCTTCACTCTCCAGTAACCATTAGTCATGCTTCTAGGATTTCTTGTATCGTTGTCTGGAAATCCCATTACCAACTGCAGCAGAGAATGACTTTTTTTCTTAATTTTTCTTATTGTTTCTTTAAACCACACGAAAAATATTCAATTTTTCGTGTGGTTTGGAAGGATAATATTCTCCTAAGGTGCAGAGTTCTTGTGCCGAACCCTTGCGTGCACTGGGTTTCCATATTTTGAGGTCACGTTTTGGTTTTAATGTTTTTGAAAAGCCTTTATCATATACCTCTTTTGAGGTGTTCGTTTCCAAAGTCTTTCTTGGTTTTGCTTGCACTTAAGAAAGTTATTTATAAGGTCTTATCAACATTAAAGCGTTGGTTCACCTGACACCCATTCTAATGCTAATCAATGACATTTTTTGTGAGATTTTGAAACATTTCATACGCAGGAGTCAAAGCCATAGTTTCTTGCTTCCTGCAGCCATGCTAACCACTGAGCGAAAGATACTCAGTCGTCTTGTATAAATTGACTGGCTGTAGAAATGACGGGTAAAGTATTCCATAAAAATTGGAATTCGGGAGATAAAATTTCACTTGAAAGAAAGGCTTAGGATAAATTTTAGGATATAAAATCACAATTTTCAAAAGCTAAAATATTGAATTTTTGAAAAAAGTTTCTTGAATTATGTAAATATTAATAGGACAAATGGAACTTGAACTATACGATACAAACCGTGAAATAGATGAACAACTGAAGAATGTTGTAAGATATTTGTAATGGGATGACATATACATTTACCGAATCTTAACGCCAGCTTGGGAGAGGGGGTGACATTTGATTTTTTGACGTTTTACGGTTAGCTTTATTTTGCATCAAGACGTACCTTACTTTCGGAAAGGTACAGTAGAGATAGTGGTACTGCATTGGATGATGGGCATTGGTTGACGATTGACGAGATCCGAACTCACCATGAGTAATTGAAGTATGATGACTTCGAGTACGCCTTAGAGTCTTCTACTAAGCAGGAACTTTACGTCACCTTAACTAAAATTGTTTTCAGTTTTGTGAAGTAATATTATTTGACTGGCTTATCTGTACTGTCTAACAGATAGGAATTCATTTTCAATTTTGGATGACCGGCCGATAAATTATGGTACGTTTAAAAATACTAATTTTAGAAGAGTTATTGTAATGATGTTTGAGTTTCGTTACAACGATTATATCTTGAGCCATACTTTTTTTTTTAAGGTTAAAGAGTCAAATATAACCTGGAAAGAAACGCGAAGGACTTTAAGAAAAGATCCAAGATGGGAAGCTGTTTCCTTGTTAGAAAAAGCAGAAAAAGTACAGCTTTTTAACGATCATATCAACGAGCTTAATGCAAAAAAGAGAGAGCATTTTAGAAAACTGCTTGACGAAACTGAGGTAAGATATTCTCCTTGACTTTGAATTCATATTCAGGGAATTATTTCGACCGCTGACTTTTTGTATTAAGGAGTTTTTTGACATCCCCCATAAATTCTACCATAACCACCCCCAACCACCCCCAACCACACCACAAACCACCATTCCACTTTTTAATTCGCTTTCCAAACCAAAATTGCTTGACAATAAAATATCAAGAAGAGAATCAAAAATATTTTTGCAATGGGAAACAAAGAGGTTTTCGCGAATTTTACCTGAGAGGTGCGTAAACACCCTACAATTTCTTCTATGCAGTAACAACAACAATAACAAAAGAAGACACCCCATTAGTAGCCTGAGCAATGGTGACTTACCAGAATGACGACATAGTAACTGAAGTTGGGTTTTGCAGTGTTGCTGATAATATTGACACCAATCAAGCAGTTGCCCATTCATTTTGGTCCAATACAGTTGTAATACTTTTCAGAATGAGGATAAAAATGCGGATGATGCTGTGAGAGGTATATAATAGTTAGAGAGAACATAAGGATAGGGCGTGAAGCCACCTCCTGTTCCATGGAACCGTTTTTGCTCGGCATTCCATGTTGTCTTTAACTATTGATAATGAATGCAACTAAAGAATGGAAGGTGTGATCACCAATGCCCACCTGGGTCAAGGCACATAAATAATAATAATAATTGATTATTCTGTACCGTAATCATTTTTTTTACATGCATATCAATGAGTAACATTAAGCTGATAGTGAAATTCATTCGTCACTGCTCTACAGGAGGTAGGAGGGCTACCTTGAACTTTATCTTATGTGGAGAGAGGACTTCCAGAACCAGGATATTTTTAGGATTTGAAAATAATGTAAGATGCTTGTTTTCCTAACACACCTATCACTCTTGAAACAAAGAGTACGTTGGTACGTTATAAATAGTGCATTACATAAGAATAATCGGTGATAGTTGGTAACGATTTTATTTGACTTATCCTCATCAGGAAAAAAAATCTTAAAAAGTAAATCGTTTAAAATGGGTCTGCAAATACTAGTATTTTTCCGAGAAAATGTAAGTACACCCTTATACGCTTTTATTATGTATTCTTGTCTTTTTATAGATTCCTCTTGATGCTAGATGGAAAGAAATAAAGAGAAGAATTAGAAATGACTCCAGATATGAAAAATTTGGAACAAGCGAGGTATAATTGAAGAATATGTTTTTAATTGTAACGGAATTATTTGTTGTAATAGTCGCTACTGCGCTTCAACGTTTTTTCTCTGCCATATTACAGATTAACCTGTTCCTTTGGTACGTTGCCATTTGCGGTGAGTGCACCGCACTTGAACATAACATTTCCGCACGTGGAGGTGTTTGAAAAGAAAACGGGAGAAGGTAGCCTATTAAACCTTGCAGCTTTGTGTATGGTTTCCCACCCCTGCTAATCAATTTGCTTCAGAACTATGATTGGCAGACTTTGGAGTTTGAACCCAAAATTACAGTGACAGGCGAACTGTTGCGCTGAAGCATGTGCCAGCTTTAGTGAAAATGAATCGAATACATTGAACCACACACAAAACAAAACAAAGTCTAATTTTGAGTATTTTGTTGACGAGTTGAGATAGAAAAACCGTCGTTGGTTCGTTCGAATCGTTTAAGATCACAAACTTTTCCATTGCCAAATATAGGTTTTCCAGAAACACGGCAACCTGCTATTTACTGAAGAGAGCTTTACATGCAGCGATGGAGCTGCAGAATGCGTTTACAAACATGTCGGCCGTCGTTTTGATAGTTTTTTTTCGAACATACTATTATTATTATTATTATTATTATTATTATTATTATTATTATTATTATTATTATTATTATTATTATTATTATCGAGTGGTTACACACCATCTAGTGATGGATGGGTGAAAAGCCCACATTCAGCGCCCAACAACAAGCCAGGAAAGTTGAATGCAGGCACATGTACTGTAGCCACAAGAGTGAGATAAAATAACCAAATAAAAATGGAAACATCACTTCAACCTTGCAAGTGGC
>RDPX01000004.1:6347729-6378091 GCA_003991215.1 Morbakka virulenta
TAATTGGAGGCATGATTCAGTTTTACTAAACATCTACAAAACCATGAAATCACAAGGATTATAAGTGTTTGTAGAAACAGATAGTTACCCAAACTCGTCATTCAAACCATCGAAGAACAAAAAACGACCTGATTTTGCTATTGTTTCAGCTTACACTTGGTTTTGAAAAAAACATTAAGAAAATTTTTGACCATAAAGGGAAACGTTACCAACAATTACTTGTTAATCCATCAAGAAAGTACAATATTCGTCATATTAATGTGAGCCTTGGTGCTATTGGTGTAATAGGTAATGATAGCTTAGTACTAAAGCGGAAAACTTCGATCTAACTAATTAGACGATAAATTTTATAATTTACAGAATAATAAACGTACGTTTGTTATTCTGTCGTAAGAACTGTCTATTATGTATTTTGTATGCGTTACAAGCAATTTTAAGCAATGGGAAAATCCAGACCTTCTATGTTGGTGAAAACTGTTTCAGACGTCTTGAGTAATATGCCCGAATCGGAGAGTATTACTATAAGAGAAGGTGAAAATATGAAAATGTTTTGCTTGAAAATAAAAAACGTGTGAAGTTTATTTTTATTATTATCAATAATAATAATAATAATAATAATAATAATAATAATAATAATAATAATAATAAATAATAATATAATAATAATAAGTAGTAGTAGTAGTAGTAGTATTGTTAGTATTGTTAGTATTGTTATTACTTAATGGACAAATCGCTTAATGGCGTATTTTTTTATTTCATTGAAAGCATAGCAGACGGCATGTCTTTTCACTGGGTCAAAGCTGGTTATCTGGCCAAAATCACGGAAGCTTATCTTTTTGCTGCGCAAAAGCAGGCATAAGACCGGTTCATTAGCGAAAAGCAACAGGCGAGTTGAGGAATTGTCACCGATGTGTATGTTGTGTGCTGAAAAGGGGGAGTCTATTTGACTGTAAAGGGTTGGCACAAAAAGAATATAAGAAAAGACATGATAGATTAAGCGTATATTGGGAATTATGTAGAAAGAATGATTTGAGTTGTTTCGGAAAACGGAACGAGGAGGTACTGGAAAAAGTCAATAATAAGTGAGGATGGGAACATTGGGATAAGGTGGGGCAGACCGGTTGAGACATTGCAACAGATGGAACACAATCGCCCGGACTCTGGTGTTACTGATCATCCCAGAAAGCGGTGGTACACTGTTAACTTCGCAGTACACTCTGATATGAATATGCGTGATAAGGAGATGGAGAAAGTTGATAACTATTCCCCGCTGATGCAACAAGGTCAAAGGCTACTCAAGGCTAATACCACTTTTTTGCCAGTGGTTTTGACACGATGAGTTGGTTTTCAACGCCTCGTACAGGTGTCAGAAAAACGAACTTACATTATTATCATCATCCTCGACGTCGTCGTTGACCATCACCTCCATACATTATAATACCCAAACCATTTGTGACGGGCGGGAACAGTTTATTTTGCATCTTGATTTAATCTGCTTATCATTTTATGCCCTTTTAGTTGTTACTGAGCCATGTAAAATCAAACACGTTGGTAGGGAGCAAAGTTGATGTTGAAATTTGGTGATCGAGTGTTAATGTGGAACAATGAGAGAGAAGCATGCAGACCCATTTTAAATTAACACTTTTTTTGACAGGGTAAACATGATCGGGCAGAAGAATTCTCAAATTGGGCGGCCAAGGTAATAATTGAAACAGCAAGAAAGAGGGAAATTTTATTTTAATTTGTTTTTCCGTCTTTACCGCAATGAACCTTGATTTTTGATTATTTTGTAATTGGAGTATGGGGTGGATTTTGGATGGGCCACGTTTTCAAGGTACTGAGTTGGCTATTTTTGTTTCCGATAGACACGAGAGGCTGAATTCGATGAATACTTGAAAGAGAAGCTCATCATTGCAAAGGGCGAGTTTAGATGTTTACTTAGGGAGACGAAGCTAATTACATACAAGTAAGAGGCGTAATAAATAGTTGTATTTCTCAGACCTACTATCAGTTAAGTAGGTCTTTTTCAATCTTGACATAAACTACAAATTTATGCGCTTTTTGGTAGTGAAAACGATTTTATGCAGTTTCAGTAATCAAAGCTAAAGGATGAAAATGAATTAGCTCATTATCGTTATGAAAAGCACCTCTTTTCTAGCTATGTTGTTTTACATCATTTTAAGTTTAATCATGGTATAATTCACATTTAGGTTAGCAGAAAGAAAAATGCCCAATTGAGAAGTACGAGCTAGCTGTGGTTATTCACATGTGAATGTTCTGTGACAATTTGTTCTGATTTACCGTTATAAATTATTCTAATGTACTCTAAATCGGTTCTTATTGTGGGATAAGATGATGCTAGGGATATACGCAGAGAATTTTTGCCCTTAACAGCATTTTTTACTTATTACACGAGGTAGTAGTGCCCGAAAGCTTTTAGTGTACCTGAACTTAATTTCGCATGGACTCAAATAGTGCTGTCTCTGACACAACGTCATAGTACTTAGGATCTATCGACAGTCAGTTACAAGTAGAAAACATTTAATTCTCAAATCTCCTATGAAAAAGTGCTACTTATTAATTAATCTTACGTTGGCGTTTTGAGGCAACATATTTTGAGAAACTCGTGCCAGCATACGAGTTTATAAATCTCTTTCTGATTAGAACTCTGTGCATCTTTGGAAAAGGTTGGGCAAATAGCCTGGCAACTCCTCCGACTGGCTGCGACAGAAAAACTGATTTGACTTAACTTATTCAAGCAGTGTGCTTGAATCACTATATGCACATTCTATGCGTTTTTTCTTTAGATGAGACAGTAGTACCTCACGGATTACTCGGAGATAGACCGATTTATTATTGAATTCATTATTGCCTTGACTTATGCCAAGTTGCAAAAGAAGAAACGGTGAAGTACGTAAAGCCTTTGCCCTAAAATATAAGCACTCCAAAGTCACACATTTACTAGAACCTTGTAGACTCATACAGATAAAATCAACAACAAACACACAATGAGGTATCACCAATGTTGAGACAAAGAGATTAAGAAGAATTTTTTTGAGCCCCCGAATTTCTTCAGCTTGAGGGGATGGGGAACCACCCAAGAAACTGCACGATTGATCAAAACTCAAATTTGAAAATGTTTGCAGTTACTGCAAATATTCGTTTCGTAGAACTGCAAAGTAAACAACACATAACTAAATACTATATCTTCACATCTCATACTAGAAGAAAACGAGGATAAAACATTTAAACCAGCTATTCCGCAGAAAGACAGAGGGGAAATCAAGCATGTTTGTTATAATTGACAAGGTAATCTGCTTAAGAAAACGGAGTTGTTTGTGGAATAAAGAATGGTTTTCTGCGAAATCATGAATCTCGACAGAGGAATGCGTACCTTGAAAACAAAGCTGTGCTGATCCATGAGGTGGCATAGTTGGTGATAGATAACTTAAAACACCAGTTAGAGCCAGTTTTATACTCTGATGCACCCCTGCCTTTAGAAATACCCTCTCGGTAACCTTGCACATTTCTTTCTTATTAGTATATTATTTATGACTTCCTGTTTGGTCGTACATCAAATTGCGATTGAGAGGGCCTACGTCCTTTAATTTTCGATTCTATCGAAACTTTTCTTTGATATTGTGTGTTACTGTAACTTTAGCTGGTGTTTAAACTGTATTGATTTTTTTTCTTACTAGCTTTTCTCTTTAAAAGTGTGTTAATCCGAAAAAATTCACTTATCATTCAGCCACATTCTAAATCTTAACCACACTGTTATTTGAAAGCCTACTCAGATCTGGTGAAAGACAACTGGTGGGCACAGCTCTACCCATCGCACCGTCATTAGCAAATATCACTGAAATCATGGTGTACCGTGTTAATAGGATAGATTTGCCATACTGTCATTATGTTGATACACGCTTGCAATAAAAATAGGTAAAAAGCCTTGTTCTAATGTGTGTTTTGCGGAGCTCTGCATAATTGCAGGACTTCAGTTATATTTTTAGGTAATTATATGTCATATACTTTTATTATTTTAATGGTCGATTGTTATAATAGTATTCGTTTATAACTGTACAGACGTTCATTTCATCAAGACAAATAATGCATGTTTTACAATAGTAGCTTAATTTTGGTTCAATTGTTTAACATCTTTTTAAGGACCAGAAAACAAATTGACAGCAACCCCCATTTAGTGCAAGACATTATTGAAATTTTGAAGGTAAGAAAAATTTTCCAAAGAAAGATTACGGAACAGAGTCTATTTGTTACCAAACTTGTTTCTGCAGTACTTTCTACTTTTAACAAAGTTTTTGTTTAACGATTTGCTGCAAATGTTCCCAAATCTTTATTTATTAATTTTTTTGTTTCAGTTTTTTGTTAAATAATCAGATTAGTTGTACGTAGTCCTTACTATTAATTTTTTTTGGATTCCACTTCTAAGTGAAATAACATTGGACCTAATTTCTAGGAAATTTGACGTTACATACCCTACCATGAAAAAATTTTCACTAAGTGCACTGATTTTGCTTTTGTATTGAAAGGAATAAATATTGAAAATGTAAGATTATGGAAGAAAATTGCTCCTGTGCCGTAATTTCTGTACCCCGTTACGTAAGTGACAATAATGTTCATTTCAGTTCAATGGACGTTCAAGTAACTGGTTTACATTCTTGTGGAAAATAGGATTGGTAGACCTTAATTTTGAAGTACAAGACAAGTTTTGCTGGGTATATATTTTTTATTAAAAAAAACAAAACTCGGAAGGGCTCTTTCTGCTCATGAATTCCCTTCCTTTTTGTCAATTACACCGCATTTGTATCAATGTACAATACACAGTTGTATTGTAACACAGCCCCTACTACAAATACCTACATAGCATTAGTTTCTTACCTACACGTCCAAGTAGTTTTAACAGATTACAACAAAGCCACTATTAGCTATGTATTGAACAACAAACAGTATTGGATTTGGCTTCAGTTCGGAAATTAAAAATGCCGTGTACCCTTTTACAGTAATTTTTATGGTACGAGAAGTTGTTCTCGTGTGAATTTAATTAACTCATACAAACAACCATGTCTGTGTAGTTTTCGCAATATTTATTTTGCTCCGGTGGTTATTTAAAGGCTTAAACTACAGTTCTACTTTTGACTGTCAGACCTTTTTCGCACCCTGAGAAAAACCGCAGAAAATGAATTTTTTTCGTAACTATTTATTTCGACAATACTGGTAAGAATTTACAGAGCATTTAGTCATTTGATTGGGGAGTTAAAATGACAAAGAAAATAGATGGGAAAAATGAAACAACAGTGTGAACCGCTGAAGGACTTTATTATAGCTGTAGCTGATGCCACAGAAACTCCACCAAATGAAAATGTACAAAAGTAAAGACCAATTGTAGAGAAATCATATTTATTTACTGCAAAGATTTAACCAAATATTAAAAATGCCTTGACTAATGCTATCATTTTGTATTGTACGTTGTACAACTTCCACATAAATTCAATCTCTTTGTATAATTTAGGATGTACTGTAATTCATTTTTAGTTCTTTTATTTTCGATGGCTTCAGACACTTTTGAAATAAGCCAAGGGTTTGATTTGGTGTTCCGTAAAGGGTTTAGTGAAATTTTAGTGCTCCTATTGAACAGTTGCAAAATGCACATTTATATCACTCCCAACAGTCCCAGTTTCGTTTTGCTAACAGCACCAAAAACGCCTGAATTTCGATTGGCCGATAGATGATTGGCGAACATTTTCCTTTTGTTTGGCTAGACCCGGTTTCATGCCCCCGCCCCCATTATTGTGAATACAACTCGGAAATAAAAAACGGGGGAAATGAATCAAGATGGCAGAAAAATTGGATGGCGTGTGTTTAAGTATCACTATGATTACAGATCACAATAATTGTCAATCATTTTATTCTTCTTCAGAGGTCACGTGTTAATATCCGACAGCTTCTGAAGTTAGGCTTCCTTCTTGGAAACAGTAACGGTATTCCTGAACTGAAATCATCAACTGTCAGAATTTTACATCTTGACAATTTAGACGTTACACTGTTTGCCTCACCTTTACCGGAGCTATATTTATCCTCGATATTTGTTCTTTTTTCAAGTGCTTTGTAACGAGACTTAAAGTCAAGGCACCTATATGACGATTTAGAAGAGGTGTGTGTGTGTGTGTGTGTGTGTGTGTGTGTGTGTGTGTGTGTGTGTGTGTGGTAGCGGGGGGTGGGGGGTGCAAAGAACTATAATTTGAGCCGTGCAATCTGCACTAAGTACAGGGAGCAAAGTTGTAGACCGAAATAGCGAATTACCCCGTATTATATTTTTACCGTAGTGTTTTATAGTTTTTTAAATTCTTTCCGTGGGTACCCAAATGTTCCTCTTTGAGAACCACAAGTTTAATCTGTTTTCCCTATTTCCGCCCGTCCAGTTTATTTGCTGTTGTGTTTTGTTTTGGCGTTTGCGTAGTTAGATCCCAAATTTTCATATTATTTCTTGAAAATAAACTTCAATTGTCGTGATAGTATTTTGTTCCTTTACCTCCACAGAAAGATAAAAGATACCTCATTTTAGACACAATGCAGGATGAGCGCGCAAAAATGACGTTGCATTATATAGATGAACTTCATCGTAAAGGACCGCCGCCGCCACCAACAGCCACTCATCCATCAGCAAGATACAAGAAAGATTAAATATGATATCTGATTGGCCACCATGGTAGTTTTGACGCCTCCAGTACTAGGATCGCAACATGTGGATCAAATTTAACACCACCATAAATATAGGTTCCGTAGTACATTGGGAGTTGCTTGGTTGCTAAACCTAGGACAGTGAAAGCCAGTTTCTTGACTTTAGTGTGAGGTATTCCCGGTTTGGGAGCTGAAAGCTCCGCACACATGGTAGTATGTAGTGGAACTATAATGCAGACACTGTCAAGTTTTTATCACCTGCCCTATTGCGTATGAAGTAGAAACGTCATTGTACTTGCGTTTTCTGTTCTTTTCATCATTCATGTACTGTTTTAATATGCACTGTTTTATTGTTTTGGAGGCAGAGGCCCAAAATCGCTCTTTAGTATCATTCTTTTGCCATTATTGTGAGGTCAGGTTTTGTATTTACCTATGTAGTATAATAATTTACGTTAAAGTTAATCTTTCAGATCGATGCAACGGTCAGGATCGTTTATTGCAGGATGATTGTTTTCCAAAGTGTGGCGGAATGCATTTTGAAATATTACTTTTTTTCCCCACACATTTTTATTTTGGAGTTTACATAATAAATCATAATCAGAAGATCATGATCAAGCGGTCGTAAGTATGCAGTTATATTTGTTGTCATATTCATTATCATCGTCATTAGCAGCAGCATTAGCTCGAATTACTTGAACGCAGTGATGTAAAAGAGGAATGGTTCAAACGGGAGACATTTCAGCATCTATTCTAAATTACTATTGTTTTGCAAAACCCAGGAAAACCAGAGGTTTTGGATTGGAAAATACGGGTAGCCGTAGAAAGCAGGTGAAAGTAGCAAATAATTGACCAAATAGAAATGAAATCGGGACCACAATGTGAATAAAGACTATTTTTAGACGGAAGCACCAGGTTAAGAACTTAAGTAATAGTTAAGAGGAATATGTTTGAAGGTTTTTGTATGAAGGTGGCTTACTAATGTGACCCAGGACTGTTATAAAGCAGCTGGGTAGGAAGTTGAGGCTAGAGGGGCAGGATAAAACCACTGGAACGGGATACATGATTTTTACAAAGCGCAAAAATGTTAGGCCAGGCTAAGGCCTGATAGAAATATCAATGGACAAAAAAGTATGGAGGTAGATAAATGCTATGAAACCGAAGTTGGTAAACTGTCGGGTTTTTTCTTAATTTTTAGAATTTTGGGAATTCTCACAGCCCTTAAATTGAAGATAATGGTATTTCTTGTGGTCGAGTGGTAGAATTGTTGTAATCTAAACAGGTTTACTAAATTTGTTACGTATTAACTCTAGGAAAGTTAGCCTTTGCGAATTATACTCTTGCTATGTGAACAAGAATCTATCAATGCTGCTTTTTGTAACATTCTTTGTGGCCACTAAGTTATAGTTAAAGCCAATCCCGCCGGATTTATTTTATTGCAAGAAAGAGGTTGGATAGTGCGGAAAGAAACTTTTTGAAATTTGTATTGTTAAGGTCTAACTTTAAAATGTTGCATTGTACTAGCATTTTTCTCAAACATTAAAGTCAGATATACAAGTATTTTTTGCATCGTGTGTGAATTTTTACCTTTTATAGTCTCAGCGTAATTTTAATTGGTTATTTTGTTGGAAAAGGTAAATATTTCAACTTCCAGTCTACCCACAAAACTAAGGATACCATTTGGGTATGTCGACCTTAAAACCGACTTGCTATATGCCCAGGTTGGCACAGTTTTGACGATTTGAAAATCAGGTTTGAGAAATGCTTTTGACTTGTGACAACTGGCTGAAATTAGGTCTTGTCTCCTCCAAAATGATCAGAGTTTTTTACCTTTAATGGCCAAGACGACTATTACTGTAATGTAATTGTTGCTTGTATTTTCGAAAATTAAAAGTATTTATCGTCTTGACCATTAAACGTAAGAAACTGATCATTCAGGAAGAGCCCTGACGCAATTTCATCCTTGACTCATGTAGTGCCAAGATCTTCCCAGAAGAACTGTGGGCCAATTTCTGTTTGATCGACGCCAGCATTCGTTGGTTAACTTTAAAGACGTTAACTTCAGTAATTCAGTCAGTAATTGCCCTATATTTCTCTGGCTTTTGGTGTACTAGGTTTGTTTTGGTTTGGTTGCCCTGTGATGATGACAACAAAAAAGGTTCTTGGTTGGGACTTGATGAATTTTGCTATTATACAAAGCAAGAAAACTTTAGAAAAACCCTACTTGGTATCTTAGATTGCCACTGCACTTAGGTTCCACAATAGCAGCTTATAAGAGGGATTATATCCATCTTTGCAAAGACCAAAACGACCGTTGTCATGGAAAGGAAGCTTGTCTTCTGCAATCCTCAATTTGGTCTGCGACAATGTATGCTAGAAAGTGTTTAAATCAAAAGAGAGGACCAGTATGAATGGTGAGATATCGAGTTTGGATAGGGTACAGAAAAAGAAAGGGAATAAATTGGTATGGAAAATTGTTAGACCAAATTAAGAACCAACCTCGAACAGGATAATTCTGTACATTGTATCAAAATTTCAATGTATGCCAAATGACAGCTGGGGTGTGATTTTTGGGGCAAACTAAGGGCGCGGAGAATTGCAGTTAATTACAATAAATCAATTTTAATTTAGGGAAGAAATAATTGCTTTGCTTTCCACCAATAAAGATTGATATTTCAAATGTTTGCACCCAACGCACTACCGCTTCTCAATTTGATTTAAATACCTTCATCTTTGGTTTGTTTATCAGTTCTTTATTATGTCATTCAGGCGCTAAAATTAGTTAGTTTTATGCATGGAATCGTAGTTTCTCGGTACTTGCCATATTTTTGTTTTATTATTTTCTTCAATAAGCTACCCCTGGCTGAATTGATTATTATTGATTTCCATATTAACAACAGAAGCGACACTTCCCTTAATAGTGAAGTGACCAGAAACCTGGAGTTATTTGTGAACTTAAGTAATATTTTCTAAGAACGTGCTCTCTATACCCTCATTGGTTATTCCTGAAATAGAGACAGTTTCAACAGCATTGTATGCTAGTGAAACATGGAAGACCACCAAGAAAATAGAAAGAAAACTGGATGCTTTCCACACACGAAACTTGAGAAGAATTCTTGGAATTACATGGAGGGACAGGGTCACCAATGAAGAAATTTATAGACTAACAGAGCAAGGGCAATTACACAAGAAAGTAGAAGAGAGACGATGGAACTTGCAGGACATGTGCTCAGATTACCACCCAGCAGATACGCGAAGCAAGTAATGCAATGGAAACCGGTAGATGGAAGCNGAATTCTTGGAATTACATGGAGGGACAGGGTCACCAATGAAGAAATTTATAGACTAACAGAGCAAGGGCAATTACACAAGAAAGTAGAAGAGAGACGATGGAAACTTGCAGGACATGTGCTCAGATTACCACCCAGCAGATACGCGAAGCAAGTAATGAAATGGAAACCTGTAGATGGAAGCAGACGAAGAGGCAGACCTGTGAGAACGTGGCAAGCTACATTCAGGAGTGATGTGACTGTACGAGGGCTGTCTCCCAGAACCGCTCAAGCCGTAGCTGACGACCGTAGACGATGGAGAAGTCTTGCTGCCCGATATCCTGAACGGGATTGGAGGACCTAAGGTCTAAGGTAAGGTCCTCTTGCTCTGTTATATATCAGTTTCCTATGGTAGAATAGAGTTAATTTCAAAATTCATGCGTTGCTGTCTGTAACCAACTGACTGTACACCCAAAAGAAGATTATTCAAAGTTTCGGACCACTTTCACTTACACCCTGAGCAATACCGGATAATTAAACTATTAATAATGCTAATTTTGAATTGTCGTGACCTACAAAAAATTTAAAAATGCAAAATATACTTCTTCTTGTCAGAAGGCCTTTTCTGAAAAACAATAAGCAATTCTGACCTTATGGTTAAATTGATA
This sequence comes from Morbakka virulenta, assembly GCA_003991215.1. Taxonomy (NCBI): domain Eukaryota; kingdom Metazoa; phylum Cnidaria; class Cubozoa; order Carybdeida; family Carukiidae; genus Morbakka; species Morbakka virulenta. The sequence goes on from RDPX01000004.1 coordinate 6,358,357, forward strand.
CCTTGCCATGCAAGAGGTTCTTGGTTCGAATCACAGCCACGGCCTTGAAAGTATTGCCCTCGATTCACTTCTCCGTAAATAAAGTGGTGTACTACGTATGTGGACATGTTTTCGGAGAAGGAAAGAAAAAGAATTTAAAATATTTAAAAAGTTAAAATGTATATTTAAAACGTTAAAATGTAAAAAATCCAAAAGGAGAAATCACCCTTTGCGTTGAAGTGGCTTTCACCCTTGCGTAGGGTGAAAGTAGAAAAAAAGCAACGTTTGGTATTACAATTTTCCTTTAGACCTTTTCATGTTTACGTTACAGCGGATTCTGTGTTTAGTAGGCGAAGCAATAAGTAGGAGTAAAGCGGAGATTTGCGACCAAAGAAGTAGTTCATTGCATGCGAGTTTACATCAAAACATACTTTACAGCAAACATATTGTAGAAGAACAAAGGGCAACTGTTAAGAAGATGAGAGTAAAATCAACCAATTAATATTGTTGGACTCGCTGATTCATGAGAAAAGAAAAATTTGAAATCTAACCTTCACAACCACGAGCCTGCTAATTAAAACACTGAACTGGGGCGTTTATTGGCAAAAATGCTTGTTTTTTGTGGTTGGCTTGTGCTACCTTAGTCCTTTTAGAAAAATTGAATATCCTCAAAAGAAGATATAAAAATTTTGCTCAGCCTTTTAAAAGCCAAAGGCTGAGCAAAATTGTTTGATCAATACTATTTCATAAATATGTATTATAAATTAAGCAAGCAGGTATTTACACTACACTATCCTCGTAACCTTTGACGCGTTTTGGAGAATATAGGAGACCGAGTGGACAAGCAATATTGGAATACTTACCCGCACAACTATATATTAAGGTTTTACTGCACAGACAGCCTGTGGGAACAGAGAAATGAACAGACAGACAATATCAAGGGATGATTAATCATCAAAACTTTTATCTGTGAAGTTCTTTGCTTTACCAGTAGCTCGTGGTCTTGTGTTTGTTCTGTGTCTGTTCAACTTATGCATGGGATCTCGGTTCCCTTTCATTCATTTGACCCGCATTCTTCCTCTGCTTTCAATCAGCTGTGCGGAGTGATACCGTACATGCCACCTCAGACAATGAACCTAATCCTGTATCTTTGATAAGCTCCTGGATATAGGTCCTGAAAGCTCATAAACCAGTCATGAACGTTGTTGAGGCGTTACAGAAAAATCCCATGTATAGGTTGTTCCTTTCATGGCATATCTAAGAAAGCTCTTTTATCATCAAGCAGTTTTCTTTTCAGCTTTAATGTTATCAGGGGGTACTTGCCCCCTGCTTTGATTTATAGTGATATTATTCATCTTCACACCTTGCCATAGAGTTTGCAACATATCTTTGATTTTTATATTCACTGGTTGTCGATGCTTCGCAGATATTTAATAAAACAGAATACTCCCTATATTCTACATTTTTGTACTTCTGTCCATCTGCTGAAATTATTTGGGAAATGTGTGAATTTAATGGATTCACTTCAACAGTACTTTTTAGTGACCCAATATCTATGCAAAAATTGAATTATGGTTTGGCCACTTAAAAACAAGAACGATTAAAGCAATGCCGTTGAAAAGGTTCGGAAAGTAGCAACTTTCCTATCTGTTTGTCATGGATATCTTATTCATGGATCTCGAGTACTAATACCATCGATTGTTCACCAAAGGATTCTGGAAATGCATCAAGTACGCCACTTGGGAATATGAAGAACTAAGCAACTTTCCTGATCAGCAATGTACTTGCCTAACATTGACGATTTCATTAAAGCTGTGGCCAGAAACTGCACATCTTGTACTGCACATCGAAACAAGCCTCCTAAACCATCAATACATCCATGGATGCTACCAGAGAAACCATAAAGAATTTATTTGAATCTTGCGTAAAATTTCATGGGGTACACTTGCCTTATAAAAATAGATGCTAACTGGTAATGTTCTTGTATTCATCCAGCAGCCTCTCTGTTAACCAAAACCAGTACCGACTCATTGGAAGAGGGTTTTGCACATTTTGGGTATCCTCATACCTTGGCGACTGACAATGTTTCAGGTTTCACGTCTAAAGAATTTCTCGTTGTCTACCCTGGGTAGGAATCCTTGTGGATTCTGACCTAACGAGGCTCTTGCCATGTTGCGGCTGGCGAAAAGAGCCGTTGTCGGATGAGTACCCCGTAGGTGCAATGTCCAGGTCCCATCGGCGTGTGGACACACCCTGGCATTCACCAATACTCACCTAGGCATGGGTTAAATCTTTCACTGTCTTGTGAACTTCGATTTTCGGTCACAATGAGGAGAAAAGGGCTGTAAAATGTAATAGCAACCGGTATGATAAATGGAAGCAAACCCAGAGAAAGACCAAGAGAGAAGTACACATACGGATTGACGAGGGCAACAAGGAAAGCAAGCATGCTTGAACTACTACATGCAACACGAGACCGGTAGGAGTGGAAGAACCTGGTCGACAACTTCCTGGAGGATACGTCACTTCGGTAAGGTAAGATAAGACATCAGAAGAAGTCCAGGAGCTCGAAGATGATCTACCAGGACTTACAGTCCTACCAATCAATGAACGCCCTGTTGAAATAGAAGATATGTTGCCTCCAGGACAGGTCAACATTACGTCGAAGGGAAGGACGAAACCTAGTCACGACCTTTAGGAGTCGGTATAATTCTCCACTAACCCCAGAAGATCAAAAAGTACTCACAGACATCCAGGGAGTTTAACCAGGATTCTAACAATCTGGCGGTTTATGGTAGTGTTTCGTAATAGAAGGGGAGATGTTATGGTGATATTCTGTTAAAGAAACATCGTCTGACGTTATTGAAATAGCATCAGTGCTAACTATTTTCTTCTTAAAGCGACCGTCGCGTGTCATCAAGAGTGTCATCAATAGTGCCCAAGAGGAGTTTTTATTAGTAAAACGCTTTCGAAAGATTCATAATAGGGTTTTCCAGAATATTCCTCAGAAGTAGAAATTAGCCTCGCAAGATGTTGTGAAGTCAAGTGAAGTCTTGGAGATACTGAATGAATTTTGATGAAATTAATAGTCCAAGGAGTATTTTCTAGACTTAGCTCTTAGTTTTAAGTCACATTTTGGCAAGTACAAATTTTCGAAGGACTTCAGTATTAACAATACGGATTTTAAGATAAGGGCATATTAGGAATAAAACAGTTATAGCATCTTGGTTTCAGATGAGACATTGTTAAATGAAACGTGACCCGAAGTAGAGGTTGTGCTGATCAGGAAAGATTTATCAAATTGCTTTGTATAGAACTCTCAAAAGGAGTAAATCCTCTCAAAATATGCAAGAGTTGGAGTTGATAAAATAATGAGTTTTTGTACTGGAAATATTTCTTGTGTTTTAAATATATTGAGAAATCTGGATGTTAGCACTTCGCATGCACCTTTAGTGTAAATGAATGTCAAAATCAAGGTTTTTCCCGGTATAAATAAAATATTAATCCCAAATTTTTTCTTGTTTGGTTTAACTTAATCCAAAATTGATGAATTATTACAGAAACAAAACACCAAACGATTAGCAAACCAGCTGTGAAAATTAAACCTTAAAAATGTATTTGAGGAAAAATCGATTTCAATTGAGAGCTTGTTTACAAGGAACGACATATAGGTGCTTAATAGCTAACGTTTTAATCATTCTGTCATTGTAACTCCAATCTTAGAGGTGTTTGGTGCAGCTATTAAATAAACACGCAATCTAACGAAAATCTTCTGCTCTTTAAAATACACAATCTTATTATTAAAACAAAACCTCCAGTTAGGCTAAGAAAATAATTACTTATTCTTATAGAAAATTTAAATTCTCCATCATGAAAGAAATATTCAGATATACTTAAATTCTATGAGTCTTGGTTGTTACCATACTGTAAATTCTTCTAGGCAGGGCATTACTGACAAAATAGTACAAACAGAATAGAAGCGGTGGTACTACAAATTTTTGCTGATAGGAGAGAGAGGGAAGGTAAGAAACAGGGAGAGAGCCAGAAGAGCAAGACACACACAGAGACACACAGAGACACACACATGTACAGAGACAGACAGAGATACAGAGACAGAGAGACAGCAAGCGACAGATAGACAGAGAAAGAGAAAGGTTGAGAGTAAACGTAGGAGGAGGTGGCAGGTGGCAGGGGGAGAGAAGTAGAGCTAGAGAGAGACACTGAGAGAGACAGAAAGAAAGAGACAGAGACAGAGAGACAGAGAGAAAGGATTTTGCTGTTTTCGAATACTTAGGTAAACAAAATTCTCAAGAATTGAATGCAGACATGTTTTGCCAAACTCCGATACGGATTATCCCTACCACCAAAAAAGAACAGAAAAACCCAAATTGAAATTCAGATCCTGTTATATGATATTGAATTTAGTAAGAACAGGTTTTTGTTTTCACATTAAAATAAGAGAAGAATAAGTTTTTTATTCAGGGATCCTCCACAAAGTACGTACACACCTAGGAAAGGATGTATGCCAAAAACGTACAGGGGTAGGGGATATTGAGTTTGACAAGTACGTTTGCAGTTCGGCGTCTATTTCTCGAATTTGTTTTTTCCATATATTAAAATAGTAAAAAGAGCTTTAATTTCATAAGAGAAAACAAAGCTCTTATTCGCGATATTTTAGAATATACCTTCTTTAATTACTTTCTATTTTCCTACTTCTCAAAGTGTACCATTAACACATAGAACTGCTATTATTGTTATTATTGGTTTGTGAACATACACATTAACATTTACTTTCTTTATTTTCTGCTAATTACAAGGTAAAAAAGAAATATTTTTGCGAATTATCAAAAATCAAGACCTGTTGTATATGTATGCAAAGCTCTAGTCAGGTCGCTTAAGGATTCTAGAACCAGTTGTTATTACTGACAGAGTTTGTTTTCTCACTGCTTATCAAAATTATATTGTGTATTTTTAACCATTTCAAGTTGCCATGCCGGAGAAACATCATCATTAAAAACAAATAGTCTCTAAAGTCATATCTTACTGTGTTGTGTCCTTGTTGTAATTGGACGACTCACATAGACTGATCCGAATCAAGCCTAAGCTGTCTGTCTCAGCTCTCCACCCATCTGTTCTGACACCTTTTGTTACGTTCTCATCAACATAGCCTGCAAGGAAATATTTGTTTCGCTGTCGTCATCGATTGTAACGACACAGTTTGGAAAGTTCTATTTACATGCAAAAATCTCTTTCCACTTTTGCTGAACACATGGGCTCTTGAAGAGACCATTTCCTAGAATCACCTAAATTATTTTGCACGTTTTCATTATGATACGTTAAAAAAATGTAGGACTCAAACATAACTCATGTCAAGCCTCGAATGCGAGTCACCAGTTACTAAATGGCGCAAGGTAATAGTCTTCCTTCTGGACTAATTGCTTTCTTGTTTTTGCATTGCTTTAACAAAATTGGGCCAAGAAAACTCTACAGCTCTTCGAGTTTCCTTGGNGTTGTGTCCTTGTTGTAATTGGACGACTCACATAGACTGATCCGAATCAAGCCTAAGCTGTCTGTCTCAGCTCTCCACCCATCTGTTCTGACACCTTTTGTTACGTTCTCATCAACATAGCCTGCAAGGAAATATTTGTTTCGCTGTCGTCATCGATTGTAACGACACAGTTTGGAAAGTTCTATTTACATGCAAAAATCTCTTTCCACTTTTGCTGAACACATGGGCTCTTGAAGAGACCATTTCCTAGAATCACCTAAATTATTTTGCACGTTTTCATTATGATACGTTAAAAAAATGTAGGACTCAAACATAACTCATGTCAAGCCTCGAATGCGAGTCACCAGTTACTAAATGGCGCAAGGTAATAGTCTTCCTTCTGGACTAATTGCTTTCTTGTTTTTGCATTGCTTTAACAAAATTGGGCCAAGAAAACTCTACAGCTCTTCGAGTTTCCTTGGTAACATTCGAAAATACCGAAAGAATAGCTTATTATCACAAACCTTTCCCTCCAACAGCAATCGACGACTTTCTTCTTTCTTTAAACGTTCAAGAAAAATTTAACAAATTTATAATTTTTGCTTTCTTTGGATTTAATTTTGCTCCCTTAGTTTTTCTTTGCCCTAAGATGAGAAGAAATGCAAAGCCATGTTTGTCCGACATGTTTGTTTGTATTTTGATTGCTAAGATGGGACCAAAAAACTTCGTCACGAAATGCATTATTTTGCTGTTTCCCTGACAATCACGCAGAACAAATGGAAATTGAGGTCCCGGCTGTTCGCTGGCGATCAGGCAAAATAAATGTCTCAAATTCGCTTCATTCAAGATTGGCCATTACATCTAGATTACAATTCCTTTTGAGATCTTCATAGTTGAGATTTTACTAGGACAAAACCCTGTTCATTGTTTTCGGAGAAGATGAAATGATAGATAAAATATATTTGTTTCTATGTGCTGTAGAGATTAAGAATCAGAGAAAATGAAACAGTTTGTTAGTGTAAAGATGACTGTGAAAACTTTCAAACAACCTGGCCTCAGTATGTTCAAATTAAAAAACCACTGCACTTAAGAAAAGCACAAGCTTTTCGGTTGAAAACCATCTTCACAGTGGTTGATCACGAGCTGCTTACACAGCTAGGTTACAATATACAAATATTTTTGACAACAAAAATTTTTTTATGAAAGCAGTCGTGGTAAGAATGGTTTGTGAAAATAAGAATATGGCCATTGTACAAAAAATAATTAAAATATCTAAAGACAATCCACTCCACATCTAGCACTGAACGTGGTTTTTAATCGAAAAGCTTACGCTTATCTAAAGTAAAGTTTTTTATTTATTTTGAACATACTATACTATAGCAAAACATATTACAACCTCTAACCTTATTGTATTATGTATGAATAAAACAAAACATGTAGCTCCTTACGGACTAATAAGCAAATACCATTTTACAGCTTCATTTTATTCAACAGGTATACTGACCTACTTGTTGTGTGCTTTGAATTTGACAGAGGTTTTCCCAGTGCGTGTATTCTGGTTAGATTTCACATAAAATGATATTCCCTATTACGGTTTTTTAAATGACTGCGTACAGTGATTTGGCCACCAAAATACTATTGGAATTGGAGATTGTGTAACACATTCTATTAGACTTTTTTGCTTTGTTTTTTAGACTCACTTAATGTTAGAGCTGTTGTTGTACACAGTCTGTGTCTGCTCTGTGTTTGAAATAAAATTTCCCTGTTCCTTCTGTAGGTTTTGAAGAAGCTATCAATTCTTGAAACATTGGAGCTTCATTTTGTTTTTCTCAACTTTATTTTTCATGTACATTAAGAGTATTAGATTACACTGGCCTGCAAAGTTTTAAAGGTCATGTATTTGATAACTGATTGTAGGGTACATTTATATACAAAACCCCAAAATCATACTCATTTTGTCCAATCAGTTTTATTTAGTGCTTCACAAAAACCATGTATTTTATCTAACAAGCGTCAGAAGATAAAGATTATACATTACACGAAAGGTAATCGTGGATGAAGGAACTTTTTAGTGACCTTCTCCTGTGGTGAGTAGCCACCACGTCTCGTTTCAAACACCAACAATAGTTCGCAAGAAAATTCACACTTAAACTCCCTCGGTAGCGTTCTTCCAGGACCCAAATGTGCTGGTGGAAACGCTCTTCCTGTTCCTTACTTAAGTCTCCACAGCTCTGAGGCAATTAGTCTCATGTGGGACCGTAGAAAATGGATTTTGATTGACATGTGAGCTCCTAATTTTTAAAAGTTCTTCAGAAACTCCTCAACTTCCTTCTCGTATTCCACTCTCCGGGTGTTTTCAAGAAAGTTGTAATTACTTACTTAAGAGACAGCCAAGCAGACAGCTCAGTTGCACGCAGCGCATTATCAAGCCTTGAGTCCTTTATGAGTTCCCGTATCTGAGGCCCATAAAAAATGCCAGCTAAAAGCTTTTCAAAGCTTATCCGAGGAAGATTCTGCAAAAGGAAAGTAAACCATCTGCCTTCCCTGTCCATTGCCTTTACAGAGTTCTTTATAAGTCCCAGTTTGATAGGTAAGGGTGGAAGTAATATCTTGTTTGGTTCGACTAGAGTGCGAGACTGAATGATCTGAATTGATCATCAGCCCGACTGTTACACAAACACAGCAGGCATGGATACTTTGTGTACCCACCCTATAGTCCAAAAACCAACCCAATTAACTGTACGATTTCCACAGATTGAAGAAACATGGTCACGGTAGTTCAGAACAGACAGCAACTCATCCATGTTGTCGTGGATTTCTTTAAATTGCACAGAATAACCAATTGGATTCAAAAAGTACTTATTTCCGTTATGAAGGAGAAATTGAGACTTTTGCAGGACGAGTCGATGAAAAGTCTCCATTCTGTAGCAACATACTCCATGCCCAATGAATCTTTCAAATATGCAATGTTGTTCCAGTAAAGCAATGACGAGTTTCTCTGGGTTGTGAAGAACTGTCTAAATTCTCTTTCATGCTCTCAATGGCAGTAGAATGTTGTTTCAGGTGCCAGCAAGTTGTTCTCACGAAGATGAGAACCCAGAACATATGGCGATGCCTTTGAGAGGTTTAGGTCTCTTGTCAGGTTATTGAGATCTGCTTGTGTTAAAGGCACTGGGAGGTCACTCTGTTCTGGCATGTATTCTTGACCCTCTGCTCTGTCATATGTGTTATCAGATTCCAATTCAGAGCTAGATTCCATTGCAAAATCTAGCTCGGGAGCAGGTAGGTCTGGACCATGAGGGACTGGTATTATGACAGACTGAACATCAGGGTACTGAGCACAATGCTTGTTCTTGCGATTGATTCCTTGAACATTATTCTTGTGAAAATAGCAGTCTGTCACACGACCTTTACCCTCTCTCCACATCAAAGGAACAGCGAATTGCATGCTTTTCCTGGTGTTATTTCTCGAATCACGTAAGTACATGTTTTGCAGCTAACATGGGCTGCAAATGACTTGTTCTGGTCTCCAAGCTTAACTCCAAAGTAAGCATGATATGCCCTTTTCACAAAATCAGTTATTTTTGCAAGGAGACCAGGAAGAATCAGATTACCATATATATAACAGAACCTGTCAGGATGATTTGTACATTTGTGATCCATTCTCTCTTGATCTAAAATATTTAAGAGAAACACTTCATCTGTTCCTTGCGATTTCAAGTCACAATGCCTGGAGTTCAGCTCTGCTAAACAATTAATGATCATCCAGGTGTAAGCAGAAACATTTTCAGTTTCAGTTTCTTAAAGTTAAAGACCGACGCAGTTTTGGTTTCAGATTGAGGCTGCTCCAGTTTCGTTTTCTGTATAAAAACAAAGATTGGGACAGCTACAGCCCTGTTTTTCTTGAACTGAGTACTATTCAAGGATCAAAGCGAACACTAATCAAATCTGAAAACTTAACCTGACCAAAGAAAATGGAAGGTATTTTTAAATTCAGCGCAAAAAAAAATACACAAGTCAGTTGAAAAACCTTCGTTCTTTGTAAAAAAGCTTTTTAAATGCGGGCAGTTTTATCAGTTCTATATCTTTATTACCAGGAGATGAATTCCTATGTTTTGATGAGTTGGGCTACTTTAAGTTGTTCACATGGGCATTTATTACATCAAAGCATTATTATATTTCATAAACATGGAAACGTAATACACCAGAGCGTTATTGCACTTCAAAGAACCTCTTGAAGAAAGATAAACATTTACTCTCGACTTAAAAAACAAAACAAAATGAATCCTTGTGTTTTGTAATACACTTCCGGCTGACGTCGAAGATATAGGAGAAATAGTTTTAATTGGGACACCTGTGAAGAATGAGAACACACGTTACCAAAATTGGAGGAAAGAGTCCAAAAACAAGGTAAAAGAAATCCACACAAATAGTGTGGAAAATGTCTCAGCAGGCTTAGCTTGTACCACAGATTAACGTAACAAAAATATTTAAATTTGATACGACATTAATGGTACTGACCCTCACCAGAACATTTTCTTTGAAGCTTCATTCCTTTGCTTATTCCAGTAACCATGACCATTTTAAATGATAATACTCTGGTGCAGTTTTAAGAAGTTGCTAGGCATTTCCCTAAAAGTACTTTGGAAACCTTGACATAATGCGAAACTTATTTAGAAATATTGTTTCCAAAGTAGATTTGAGCAAAATACCTTAGTTTAAGGTATCTTATACAAGTATCAAAATGTGGGTTAGCTCCACCAACATGTCAAGATTGTTTCTGAGTGGAGAAAGTTAGTTGTGTTAGTTAGGAAAGAAGGGTCCCAAGCCGAGAAAAAAATGTCACAATTTACCTATACATCTACTAGTATAACCTCTATGTAAATTTAGACTGTAGTAAGTACTATTGCTATCTTGGACTTCAAGTCTGAGGGACCCTTCATTCCTTACTAGCATGACTAACTTGCTACATTCAGAAATAACTTTGACGTGGTGTGAAATATATAAGTATATGAAATAACCCCTACCCCCGTCCTTTCTCTCTGACTTCTCCTCCTCTTTCTTAGAAACTTTTTACCTTTTTTTTCTAAGCTTTGTACATTAAACATAGAAATATTTTTTGGCAGGACTACAAACAAAGCCATATATTTCACACTCTCGACCCAATAAACAGACAGACAGCGTTCTCTGCTGCCTCACTCCATTTGTTTCCTTAGTGGTATCTTTTTACTTACATTTTATTTTCGTGCTGTATGGAAGTCAGTGAAAGTGCTTTTATTAATATTGTACTTTAGAGGATTTGTTTGGTAACAGTGTAAATAGGTTACAAGTACTATACAACTAAAAGAAGCATCTGATATTAGCAATAACTAACACGCACCTTTTTATTTTTGAAACTATTACTTACTATGCCATACCTCTTAGAAACTGGTAGTTTACATCGGCTGGTCTGATTAAAAAAAGTAAATAGTCAATAACAATATTGATTTTTAATGTTTGTTTGACAAAACTTTTAGTGAAAGATATTAAAAATTGCTCCATGACTTGTTTCTAAGAATAATAAGAAGAACAAGGATAATAATAATAATAATAATAATAATAATAATAATAACACCTTGAAAGTATTAGCGGTATGGTGAGCATGTTAAAATGGAATGTAACCAGAAGATGCAAAGTGCTAAGGAGAGAAATGGGAAAGTGGAAAAGTACTAGAATTTCGATGGGAATATTTGTATTTATTAGTATAGGGAAATTTTGATGAGAACGAACAGTACAGCAGAAGACCAGATTTAACACTCAAAGATACTGACAAGAAAACGATACCCTTAATTAACATGGAGTATCCAAATGAAAAGAACAAGAACGATAAGAGTGAAGAAGAGGTGAGTAAATACCAACAGCCTTGTTTTGAATTACAAAACGATAAGAAGAATGTATGGTAACGATTGTATCAGTCGTCATCGGGTATTTAGAAAGAGGAGTTAACGACGTAAAAAGGTAAATAGGAAAGACATTAAAAAACAAGAAACATGTTATAACGATCTTAAAAAATAAATATGACCGTGCTATGAGAAGTCGAGTCGATCATAAAAGAAGTGTTATCTGGGCTGTTGATTACAAGATGAACAATACTTTGCTAACAAATGTCGGTAGCATAAGTGAAAAGCCAATTGTATTGTAGTTGGCTAATTTATCATATAATAATATTGGAATTAATTGTTTAACACTCAAACACGTATAATTACAAACGTCATTAATCAACGTAGTTTGTATTAGCTGATCCTACTTTACAAAATTAAATCTTTTTCCAAACAAAATGTTTAAAGCGATAGTAGTGTAACAGGTCAGGATTGGTTCAAGAACCACATTCATAGGAAGCATAGCAGCATGGTCTACAAAGGGCGAGTTTCAGCTACTGAGGGTAGCGAAAGACAGGAGTCTGTGGAGAGACATGATCACCAACGTTTTGCTAGGACATGACACCTGAGGGCGATGAGGATGTAATTTTTTTTAAGTGAGTGAAGAATTATCACAGTAACTCTGATGTTAAAGTCAAAATTATTTTCAGCATATCGCATTTTATTCATGTTTTGTCCTACGACCACAAAACTATCCTTTTTCTCGGAAACTTCCATAATGTTCTCATTATATACATTAAATGGATCTGGTGAGAAGATACAACCTTGCCTAACTACTCTTAAAATATTGCAGTATTTCCCAGCCTCATTTTGCATTCGCACAGGCGTGGTTTGCTCCCAGTATTTAATTCCTTATGAGTCTTATACCTTTACCGTATATGTCCCGATCTTGCAGCATTTCTATCAGGCGCTCGTGTTTTACTTTGTCGAATGCCTTTGAATAGTCCATGAAACAGGTATAGATCACGATGCATTTCTATGACTCGTTTCGACAGCATTCCCATTATAAATATAGCCTTTCTTTTTCCTGAATCTTACACAAATCCAAATTGTTGCTTCCCTATTTCTAGCCTCATTGCTCTCCTTGCTCTTGTATTATGCCTTGACTAAGGCCCTTCGTTTTATGACTCATTAGATTGATGGTTCTGTGGAGCTCGCACTCTGTAGCATCAGGTTTCTTGGGCAAAGCAATAAAGACAGATTTGGCAAATCTGAAAGGATTTTTCCGCTATCATGTATATTGTGTAGTTCACTGACCTTGCATAAACTAAACTCTTTGAGTGGCTTTATCGTCTCGATGCAGATTCTCTCTGAACCCTTGGCTTTATTCACCTTTTTCTTCGTAATCACCGCTTTCACTTCACAGGGTAGAATTCTAGGACCATTGCGGATTTCGTGATGGTTAGGTTTTCTCTCCGTGCAACTTGTCAACATACTCTGCCCAACGCTTCATCAGTTCTCTCTTCTCCGTGATCATAGATCCATCCTTTGTCTTAGTGCATCCACTTGAAGATTAAGGTCTCTTCCCTAATAATGCCTTAATCTATTTGTGCATAAAGGTAGGACCCGAGGTCTTGCAGTTTTTAACCTATTCACATTGGTTATTTATCCATGCTTCTTTTGCTTTTCTACATTAGTTTCGTATCTCACGGTTCAAGGTTTTGTATCGGATTGAATCTCTTTCCAGAATTTTCTGTCCATCTCTTATTTCTTGCAGATTTCTATTTTCATCCACGCTTCCTTTTGCTCTTTTCCTTTGGATTGGATTTTGGATTCCCAGTTTCTACTGTTGCCTCTTTTAGCACTTCCTACTTATTGACTTCTTCCCTTTCGAGTACTTCGAGCCGGTTCTGCACTGCGATTGCGTACCTGGCTCTAAGCTCCTGGTTTTTACGACAAGGACTCCATTGTAGTTTTGCTTCTGGGGTTGTACACTTTAATTGATGAAGCTTCAGTTTAACTGTACATACGAAAGAATTGTGGTCTCCCCCGCAGTCTGCTCTAGGGTAGGACTTCGCTTGGTGAACAGCATTTATGAAACGACTGTTAATAGTCACATAGTCGATTTGATTTTTATACCTGACATCAGGGTCTTTCTATGTCCACAGGCTTCTGTTATGGTTTTTGAACCATGTTTTCATGATCATCTGATCATTTGCTGTACACCAGTCTACCCATCTTTCTCCTCTTTCATTCTGTATTCCTAGACCATGCTTTCCTACTGTATATCCTACTTTTTGACTTCCGACATTTACATTCAGGTATCCCATCACCATGACAACACCTTGTGATTTACGGTATCTCATAGCTTCCTCAAGCTGTTCATAGAACATATCAATGTTCTTATCATTGCTGTTGTCTGTTGGTACATACCCTTGAATGAAAGATATATCACATTGATGCCCTTTTAGCTTGATCAAAATTACTCTTTCTAAAAGGGTCCGACATCCTAAAACACATCTACTCCGTTCTTTGTCCAAAATCATAGCAACTCCTTTTTCATCCTTATCTCCTCCCGAATTTATGACTTTATATCCTTCAATGTTGAAGCACCCTGTGCAAGGCTCTCTGGATTCCCATAAATCCAGCATATTAACATTTAATCTTTCCATTTCCAATTTCGCATTTGCCAATTTTCCTGCTTGATACAAAGTGAGTACATTCCAAGTTCCTATCCTTAGTGTGTTTTTTATCCGACAGTAGCAGGCTGACTGTCTGATCCCATCTGTCAAACATGAGTGCTCCAACCGAGCGAGATGTTGGTGGCTGCATTGTCATCAACCCGAATCACGCTGTAAGCAATAGACATTAATCTGTGTATTGTCCTGACTATTCTTGGTAAGATAGAGTGGTGGTTTGCCATTGCCTTCCACTGGCGGATGGCCACTCATAATAAAGTCTCATTCGTTCCCTCAACATTCTGCGATGCAACTTCAGGTTACGCCTTCATTGACGTGGTCTACCTAAAGACTCCTTCGCCAACTCCGCCACTTTCTGACTTTGTGCGCTCTAGTGCGAGACATGCACTTGATCCCCAGCTTCAGGTTAATGGCTACCCTCATATCGTTTAGCCAGCCAGTTGAAGCTGTTTACCGGAATGTGGCCACTGCCGCACAAAGACACAGACAGCTACTTGGAGCAAGGCATGAGAGTTGAGTTGGGTATCTTCAGAAGACCAACAAATCCGTCACCCGGAGGAAAGCTGCTGATTGCTTCTGGATTGTACTCCATCAAGACACCTCGAACATCACTACTTAAATTCTAACAAGGTCAGACCTGTTTTTTATGTATGCTTACCTTGCGAAAAAAGAGGAGATTACGCTTCCAAATGTTGATGATAAAAGTAACAATGACCACCAGCAGTGTCTACTAACTGGAATTGATGAAAAGATGCATTCAAGATTAATTTCCATGGCCAGTCTCAAGGCCGGATGAAAGAGGAGAAGGGTTTGGCGTGGAGCTAGCAAACTCTCCTTGTAAAACAGCAGTTTGCTACAGAAACGCCTACAACAAATCTAGAGATTACTATCCTGGGAGAGTACAGGACCTTCTTTAGGGGACATATGATGCCAGGAATTGAAGGTCATGGGTCAACGGAAGTCACGTTGGGGACCCCCCTTTCTATCAACTTGGACTATCAACATTGAAACATGGAATGTGAGTGCCATGTATGACACGAGAAATCATCGCAAGTAACTGCAGAAATAGTGACAGTAAACCAAATTGATCACTTCTGAATAGCCCAGACATTCAGGAGGTTTCTGTAAGATAATAGGGTGAAAAGACGATCAGCCGTTGCGTCTAACCACTACCTGCTGAACGCTAAGCTGAAACCGAACCTAAAGAAGAACTGGATGGAAGGAACAAAAAGGAGACAGAAATACAAAGGGACACTTTTGTCAACCTGTCTAGCAGTGGTAGAACCCAAAAAATATGAACGTGACAAAGGGATATCAGCTGATACACTGCACAAGATATAGAACAGGAAGCAAAAGGAGGCCACACACATGGCATACATCAGCGGCCTAGTAGAGGAAACCGAGAACTCAGCACCCAGTAACAACATGGATCAACTGTACGGCACCACCAAGAAACTGTCAGGAAACTACCGGAGACCCGAGCTATCAGTTAAGGACAAGGAAGGAAATACCATCCTGGAAACAGAAAGACATCTAAACAGATGGCAATGACACTTCAAAGAACTCCTGAAGATACCCGTACCTCCAAATATCCTAGACGGCGACCCAGTTGACAATGACCTAGACATCAAGTGTAAGCAACTAATCAGAGAAGAGATTAGATAAATCATCAAATTATTGAAGGGTGGCAAGGTGGGAGGACCAGGCGACATCCCAGCAAAATCACTTTGGTGGACATGCAGATTGCTGCAGAGGTCCTGCTCTCTCTTTCTCTCTCTCTCTCTCTCTCTCTCTCTCTCTCTCTCTTTCTTTGTAAAGTTTTGGGAAGAAAAAGTAAAAGCAGACTGGAAAGAAATGGCAACTGTGATAACTGCAGAGGAATCACACTTCTGTCATTATGCAAAAGGCTTTAGCAGAATTCTTTTCGAGAGAGTGAAAGGGACAGTCAACCTTCTACTCCGAGACCAGCAAGCTGGATTCCGCCGGAGCAAATCATGCATAGATTAAATCGACACCTTACGTATCGTCGTCGAGGAGTCTTTGGAGTGGAACTGGTTGCTGTACATCAATTTGGTAGACTGTGAGAAGGACTTTGACAGTGTGAACAGCGAAAACCTCTAGAGACTACTTTGCCACTACTGAGTGCCAAGCAAACTGGCCAACTTGATCAAAAAGCTGTACGAAGGAATGACCTCCTGGGTGATTCATGACGAATAGCTTACAGACAGCTTTGAAATGAAGACAGAAGTCAGAGAAGGCCACCTTTTGTCACTTTTCTCTTCCCTTTTGTAATCGATTGGACCGTGAAGACATTAATAGTGCACCATAGATACAGAATCCATTAGACCCTTTTTGACCAGCTAGCTGACCTAGATTTTGAAATAACTTGGCCCTACTTTCCCACAGCCGCCGACCGGCAAGCCAAGACAACAGAGCAGGTAGCTACTTTGTCATGGGTTGCGCTTAAGGTCCACGAGGGCAAGACCAAGATCACCAGGATCAACACAGCAAACAAAGATCCAGTTACACTAGATGGAAGTGAGCTAGAAGAAGTAAAGGCCTTTGCTTAGCTTGTCAGTATCGTCTACAAGTAGCGTGGAACAGACTTAGATATCAGACCAATAATTGGCAAGGAAAAAGTAGAATACATGGTGGTGAAGAACATCTGGAGTTCCAAGCTGGTTTCAACTTCCACCAAAGTCAGGCTGTCTAACTTTAACATCAATGCAGTCCTTCTTTTTGAAGCAGAGACATGGAGCACAACAAAGACCAATATCAGGAAACTGCAGGTCTTCATTAAAACCTACCTGCGAAAAATCCTACTGATCTATTAGCCTGAAACTATCAGGAATACAGACCTGTTGCAGCGTACCAACCAACTACCTTCCGAAAATGAGATCTGATGCAGAAGATGGTGGTGGACCAGGCCTACTCTGAGGAAGCCTACCAGTAACATCACCTTGCAGGTACTGAAGTGGAACCTCAGTTGAAACGAAAAAGAGGTCGACAGAAAAACATCTGGCGACCTAAAATCGAGACAGACATAAAAAGGGATTTGCCGAACCTGGAAAGAGCCTAGGATAGAGAACCCTGGTGGACTGTTATCTGCGACCTACGTTGCAAGAGGAGTGATGGTTTCAAGTAAGTAAGTATATATTTAAGATTAGTGACCCCTCCTTAACAGTCTTACTTAAAATGCAGTTTACAGTCTCTAACTCATGGTTTAAGCTAAATTAATGATAATTAGTTATGTTTAAAGAACTAAATAATTTGTAAAGTATCGTGACCATGTGTCTTATTTTGGGATTCTGAAATCAGGGTTGTTTGCAAGTCCCTCAACTTTGGCACATTTGTAAATTTAGAAAAATCCCTTGAAGTAAACATCTTCTGGTTCCATGAAATTGATCACTTGAGCTCTTAATGCTGTGTGATTTCGGATACTTTTTTTAAAAAAGCTTCCATCTCCATCTAAAGAAAATAATTCAAGTGCATCTGGAAAAAAATGAATATTTCTAGCCCAGCTGCAATGAAATGAAGTGTTAATCTGAAGTAGATCAAACTGTTCTTATAATTTTTCAAGTATGTTACCAAGCTCCTACTCGACATTGCAAGGTCAGTTCTTACAAATAGGGAAAAGAGTAAACTAATGTTTGCTTAATTGTCAATTTTGTTATGATAAATTTACTTAACGTTTAAAATAACAGCGAAAACATATCCGGGAAGCGTCAGGAATTTCAGTTAGTAGAATTAAGTAAGACAGTATTGGATCATCATAATCAACAACAGACATGTTTGTTGTAACTGATTATTGTTTACTAGTGTACATCATTTGTTAGACGAACCATAGTTTAGAATAGGGTTCTTAAAGTTTTTATCTTAATGGTAAGTCATGGTTTTAGGATGAAGGTTTTGGTGGCACAACTAGGAAAACATTTGATCTGTAAGAAAACAATTGACAAAACCACAAAATTTCAGTACAAATAAAATAGACATTTTTTTAAAATCCAGCACTCAAATAATGTTAACTACAGTCGACGCTCGTTACCTCTAACGCTCGCTATCTCGAACTTTCACTATGTTGAACTATTTTTCCCGATCCCTTGAACTTTTCAAGCAACACTAGGCTAAGAAACGCTCGTTATCTCGAACTCCCATTATCTCAAACTTTCACTATCTCGAACCAATTATTTGGTGCCCTGGACTGTTTTTCGTTCGTTATCTCGAACTTTCGTTTGAATTTCGTTTGAAAATCGAATGAAAAACGTTCCATTTCTAATGTTCGAAATGTAGAATTCTTTCAGGACAAGGTTTTGGTATTTTTCGTTCTTTCAAAATAGCAGCGAAGAGAAAGCTAGCTGTGAAAACCTTAGCTGAAAAATGTCAGGCTTTAAAGCACTTGGAAAAAGGTGTTCCAAATAAAGATGTTGCAGAAAAGTATGGGGTGTCAAAGAACACTATTTCTACTTGGGTTAAAAACAAGGAAAAGCTTTTCTCTGCACTGGAAAAATCAAGCGAAAAATAATAAGGCAAAGCAATTACGCCGATGTAGATAATGTTATCTTTAAGTGGTTCTTGTCTCAACGAAGTAAGAGTATATTAATCGATGGGACATACATTAAAGAAAAAGCGATGAAGTACGCAAAGGAGTTAGGCGTGACAGACTTCGAAGCTTCAGATGAATGGCGGGTATCAATTTTCGGGAATTTAACCCTAAATCGTGGTATTTTTTTGAATTTATAGGAAATTTTAAAAGCTTCTTGGAAATTTTGTGTTTGGTGGATACGAATTTTCGCGAAATAGGCCAAAATTCGCGGAAGGTGTGAAAATTAGTACCTGAGAAAGTTTCTACTCCCGAGGTAAAAAATACCATGTATCTAATTTACTACGACTTCAATAAATGTGAATGCCTCGACTCAACTTCCCTTTCCTTCTTTAATGTACAGAAAAATCTCTTTGGGTTTTATAAATGACGTGATCTTATAAACTGATTTTGATTTTTTCACTCAATTTCAAAACTTTCGCTATCTCGAACTTTCACACGGCTTGCCTCCGTTATCTCGAACATTCGCTTGCTCGAACTTTTTCGCCGGTCCCTTGAGAGTTCGAGATAACGAACGTCGACTGTATTATGATGTTTCTTGTTAAGTTTTAGCCAAGTTCAGATGAAATCAGTTCGGTTGCCATAGTGAAAAGAAAAGAACGTGTGAATTGGGATCAATCGTCCGAGGCCAATTCCAAGTAAAACTAAAATTCAAGACTTATTAAATGGAAGGTGGCGGCAAAGAAAAAAATATCCGTACAGTTTGTCTTTAATATCACAAGGTCAAAGCAATTTGTTAAATTATTGAATTTTAATAGAACTGCTGGATAAAGGAATACAGGTTTACTTGTTATTTTTTTCCCGAATTAAAAATAGTAATTAAATATAACATAATATAATATAATATAATAAAATATAACATAATATAATGTAATATAATATAATATAATATAATATAATATAATATAATATAATATAATATAATATAATATAATATAATATAATATAATATAATATAATATAATATAATATAATATAATATAATATAATATAATATAATATAATATAATATAATATAATATAATATAATATAATATAATATAATATAATATAATATAATATAATATAATATAATATAATATAATATAATATAATATAATATAATATAATA
>RDPX01000004.1:6383373-6421362 GCA_003991215.1 Morbakka virulenta
CTGTGAGATATTAGCGAATAACCCAAAATTTCGCTTTGACCGCTAATGCAAAAGAACTTTGGCTAGGTCAGTAAACAGATTGTTTTACTTTGTCCAAGAAACCTGGTCAACATGGCACAATTGCTTCTTTTCTACGCACCACCCTACAGTAAGACTAAGATAAAAGTTAAATTTGTTGCCTATTTTTGAAAGCAACTCATCACGTTTAGAAAAAATATAGTTGTAAAAAATTGATAACTACTACGAAAAAAATTAACCATCTTTAAGGGGGAAAAAAGTTATAAGTCCCTATGACTTCTACCAGGTACACTGAGAAACTGAAAATAGTTAAGCAAAAATTTCCGACTGACAAATAATAATGCTCTGAATACAAATATCCTTCGTTTTTTCAGTTCGTCATTTTTCATATTTTATCAGATACTCAACAGAAATCTATCAATAGGATAATTGTTGTCTTCAAATTATTTTAATAATTGGTAATAATTGGTATACTGTCGGAAACAAATCTTTAACTACAGTGATATAAGAACATTAATTAATTGGCTAAAACCCTTGAAAACGTGACGACAAGGGGCTTTGTTGAAAGGTCCAGAGGTACGTACGTCTGACAAAGATTCAGGGACGCCAGTAAGAAAATAGATCAGGCCTTTATGACAGATGTTTATAACATAAAAAACTAACTTCTATATATTGTACAGGTAGAGCTGCTTAACACATTTTCCAAGGGAGAAATTTGTGTAATGTTGGGATGAAGTTTTATAAAAGGTGATGAATGGCAGGGCAGCACTTAACTCTCTGTCTCTCTGTCTCTCTGTCTCTCTGTCTCTCTCTCTCTCTCTAAGTGCCATACCCACTTAGGATGTTGGCGATCATGGTCTTCCATTGACATCTGTTTCTAGCCATTTGAATTAACGTAGCTGCAGTGATTCTCGAATTTAGGCTATCGTTTATGTACCTGCAAATATTTTCTAGAAACAATATTCTTTGTCTTCCTCCAGCTCTTTTGCCCTCTATTTTTCCTAACAAAGTTGTATTTTCTAAGCTTGACTTTCGTATCACGTGTCCTAAGAATCTTAACTGCGTTTCTCTAATAAAACTAATTAAACGTCGGGTTGAGTGTTCTTAAAACTTCGTTACTTTTCCTGTCAGTCCATGGAATTTTTAACATTCGACGGAAGAACCACATTTCAGCAGCTTCAATCCGTTTCTTCAAAGTTTCATTTTTACCCAACATTCACTGCCGTATGTTAACACTGGTATTATATAGCTATTAATAATTCTTTTTCTTAGTTCAATTGTTAGACTTCTATTTGTGAGTATGTTTCGGAGTCTCCCGAAAACATCTTTAGCCATGTCAATTCTTCGCTTTATATCTTCATCACATCTGCCATCAGATGTGATTATACTACCCAGGTAGTTGAATTTTTTCACCTGCTCAAATGGTTTGTTATTTATCTTTAAGGAGCATACTTTTCCTGCTAAATCTTTAGAAACAACCATGCATTTCGTCTTCTTGTGATTTAAGGTAAGTCCTCTCTGCTCACTTGCTTCAATCACTTTATTAAGTAAGGTTTGGAGATCCTTTTGAGATTTTGCAATAAGTGCTGTATCGTCTGCATATCTTATTCTGTTATGTTTTGACCACCAACAACAAACCCTTTCTGTTCTTTTAGCTCTCTCAATATATTCTCACTGTATAAATTGAACAAATCTGGTGAAAACACACAGCCCTGTCTGACTCCTCTCTTAATTGATATGTATTTAGAAAACTCTCTGTAAATTCTCACACACGCGCTTTGCTCCCAATAAACGTTTCTTATTAGTCTTATATCTTTTCCATCTACATCCAAACCCTGTAGTATTTCTAACAATACTTCATGTTTTACTTTGTCAAGTGCCTTTGTTTAGTCTTAAAACATATGTAAACATCTTGTTGTACCTCGATAGCTCTTTCAGTCAATCTTCTTAACATGAAAATTGCGTTTCTTGTTCCTGTATCCTTCATAAAGCCGCATTGCTGTTTACTAATTTCTGGTAAAATTTTGGATCGAGCGCGCATCATCATTACTCTCAGAATAATCTTTGTTACATGGCTCATCAAAGTGATAGTTCTGTGGAGTTCACATTCTATTGCACCTGGTTTCTTTGCAAGAGTTATGAATATTGATTTTGATAGGTCCTGGGGTATAATGTCACTGTTATATATTTCATTAATTGTGTTCGTCAATTGCTGTATACCTATATCTCCTGCTGCTGTAATTAATTCTGTAACCACCTTATCTGGGCCTGGAGCTTTGCCACGTTTCATTCTTTTTAGTGCCGCTTCAACTTCTGATTTAAGGATTGGTAGACCATCAATAGGTCTTCGAATTATAGGTTTTTCTCCCCTACAATCATCAAATAGATCTTTTGTCTATTCACTCCATCTTTCTAAAATCTTTTCTTTTTCAAAAATGATACTACCATCTTTGGCTTTGATACATCCCGAAGAGGAACAGTGTTTATTTCCTACTATTTCGTCAATATGCTTAAAAATTTTGTTGCTATTTCGATCAAAATCTGCCTGTGCCCTGTTACACAGTCCATTGAGCTCTTCTTCCTTTGCCACCCTCTTTGTTTTATCTCTCTATCTAGACGTGCATACTCTTGACTGATTCGATCAAAAACTTTGCGTCTTTCTTCCATCGTATCTAAAATGTCGTCCTTCGTCCATTTTTGTTTCTTCTTCTTCTTTCTTTTTGGTAGCTTTTCTCTGGCTGTCGTAACCAAGACTTCTTTGAAAGTGTCCCAATTTTGATTTTCTGCATTTTTGTAGATCATGGAACCTGTTGATAACTGCAATTTGATACGACTGTTCCAGATCGGAATTAGTCGTAAGAAGATCATATTGAAGTTTCTCAATTGACTCTGACTTTGTTATGCGCTTGAATTTTAATTTCAATTTACAAATAAGTGGAATATGGTCTCTTCCACAGTCTGCATCTGGATATGCTTTGCATTGCTTTACTGCATTTCGAAACCTCTGGTTGATCATTATAAAATCTATTTGATTTTTAACACTGTTTCCAGGACTACGCCATGTCCATAACCGTCTTTGATGCTGCTGAAATATTGTGTTGGTTTATCACTAAATTATTTTCTTTACACCATCTAATTAGCCTATGTCCTCTCTCATTCTGGTCGCCAAATCCATAAGTGCCTACAGTTCTCTCATCTGGCTGATTACCTACTTTGCCGTTAAAATCCCCCATAACTATGCTAATCTCTTGAGAGTCGCATAGTTCTTTGGCTTTGTCAAGAGCATCGTAGAACTCATCAATCTGTTCTTCAGTGCTGGGTGCCGTTTGGGCATATGCTTGTAAATGCTAAGGTCAAATGGATTTCCTTTCAGCTTCATTAGTATAACTCGACTGGAGATTGCATACCACCCCTTGACACAAGCTCCAGTGGTCGAGTCGAGGACAAAAGCTACTCCTTCTTCATGTTTATCTTTTCCTGAATATATAATTCGGTATCCATTTGAATAGATGTCACCGCTTCCTGTCCATCTAGTTTCGCACATACCTAGTATGTTAATTTTTAAACGCTTCATTTCTAGTTTAATATTTTCTAACTGACCACACTGAAACAGTGTTCATACATTCCATGTTGCTATAATCGTCTCACGTTTGTTGCTGATAGACGCTAGATGACGACGCGAGCTCACCTGTCGCACATGAATATTCGTGCCGGGCGAAGGATTACATTTATCTGTAATACAATTGACGCCGTTATCTGTATTTGATGTAATTGGAACAACCATAATTTTGCTGAGCAAATATATTTGACAGTGGTTTGCCATTGTCTTCTGTCATCGCAGTACCATGTTTTAATGGTAGTTGCGCTTAGCCATTGTCCGTGGTTAACAGATATTCTGCCTAACCGCCGTGCTTTCGAGCCGTTGATCTTGTTCTGATTCATTCGCCTCGAAGAAAAATCCACCATCCTACTGCCGATGGCTTCGCCGTTACCATGGCAGAGAGGCAAAACAGATGCTACACCTTGCCTAAGGGTGACCTAAAACTATGCATTGTAGGGTAGGATCGTTCATGTCCTAAGGCCTCCTGTAGCCATACCCTACAACATTAGACTACGTCAGAATAAAAGATCTACCGGATGCTATCAAATTAACCAAGGATGGTGTGCAAAATCAAATTGTTAGTTCATATAAAACATTCTCGGAGGGGACTTTTTAGACTATGATGGGAGAGAATGGTTCAGGGTAAGAGAAAGAAAAGCACGCCTTTGGCTAGACAATGTTTACACATTATCTGGTCTCATCATAAAGGAGTTGACCAGTCTCGCACAATAGATGGAACTGTGAAAAGAACTGGGCCATATTAGTCCCCAGTCTGCTTCAGACTAAGAAAGTAAATGAATAATAATGACACCATTCCTGTGGATGAAGGGGTGTATGAAATTGTTGCGTATTAGGTAAAAAATGCGTCGAACGTATTACCAATTACAATGTTGCCTTATTTGGTGTCCGACTGTTAGATAACATCTTAAATAGAAACAAGCATATTAGAAAATAGAAGTGCTGTTCCCGCATCTTCCGTGATGACACATTACTCCAATGGTGACCGAGTGATAAATTAATTATTAATCTTCCATGGCGGAGATTCCCGGCTCCCTCCTGCCTAATTCGATAAAAATGGAAGTTGAAACATTGGGTAGAAGACTTGTTTCTATTTCTGACACAAAAGCTTTGAAGGGTGTTTGGTTTATTATGTAAATATTTTCATTCAATATGTCCTTTCCAGTGAGAAAGAGAGAATGTTCTTGTAAAACCTTTATATAACTTTTGTATTTACGTTGAATTCAAACTAGAGGATTGATTGTAAAATTAGTTTGTGCAACCTGAATGTGATGTCAGATGCAGCCTATAAAATAGACAATCACAGTTTGGAGCATTTTCCAAACATTCTCACAGACAAAGGTGGTATAGAGAATATGGTATATTGATGGATATAGTTACAAACCAAGCAAAGACATCGTCCATTTGACCTCAGACCAACACTGAAACCCAGCTTCCTATTCCAGTGGCTTAGCCATTCATTAAAAAAGTAAATTATATTAATTGTATTAGTCAACTAGCTTAAAACCTCTTTGCTTGACTTGCAATATGGTTGTTTAGTTATGTAATCGACCTCCAGTACCACTGTGGTATATACCAACAAAACATAATGGTCAGGTATTCCAAAATTCATAAGACTTTTTATACCTAATACAGAGGGCCTGGGATCAACAAAATATTTTTTGTATATTAGGTATCTAGGTCAGTAAAAATGCTATTCAAATAAAACATAACTAAAGTTTTAAAATATACAGGTTGTTCTCCATATTTTGTTGATATTTTTATTGAATGATAGATGGATCAAAGTTTGTCTGTTTTTCTACTATAAGCATTTAAACAAACTAATACATGTAACTATTATGGATAACATATTTATCGTACTTTAAAATATATTATAATACAATAATATAGATTATATATATTATTATATATTATTATATAATATTATATTATTATATTATTATATTATTATTAATATTATTATATACATATATAATGATAATAATATTTTAATATTTAATATATAATATTATTTAATAATTTACTTTATTATATATGATGTTGTTATTATTTTAGATTTAAATTCGGTATATCAACGGGTATTGGAGTCAATACCATGAGAATATGTCATATTTTCATGACGATGGCTGCACCATCATTTCAAATGTCGGAATTAGAAGAGTCTCAATTTTAAACGCAATTCGTATTCTTCAATTAATTTATATGAAATAATATACATAACATCTTTGTCGAAAATTTTTGTCAATATACTTTAATTTTTTTGTCATTTTACATGCAAAATTTCAAATTCCACTATTGCAATAGTCTCTTAGTCAATAGCAAGAAACCGTCCTTGTTTTTATCTTCTTTTCAGTCTATACAGATAAACCAATGAGTTGTTTTCGAACCTTCCATTATATATTGCGTGAGAATTTCTTTCTTTATAAGGAGAAAGCAGGACATTCTCGGTAAACATTGTTAGCACAACGTGTTCTGCAAGCGAAATATGTAAGCTGGAGTAATATATTTAGTCTAGGTGTGTTTTGTTTTACAGAAACACAGAAGGAAATCAATAATTTAACATCAAAGGAGTCTGGTGAATAGTTTTTGAATGTAGGACAAAGAAGCACGAGTTCTGATTACAGTAATTGCATTTCCTGATATATTTGAAAAGGTTATCAATGGTACTAGCATACCATCTGTCGCCATTGTTGATAAAAAGAGATGCTTAATACGTCTACCGCTAAACGAACCGGACAATCAACAAGCTGTCAACATTTCTTTGTCTATTTAAGACCGAAGCAAACTTATTGTCATTTTTTAACCAATGGACATCCGTTGTGCACTCCACTACTGCTATTCAGCATAATAGAAAAATGACCATAATAGCTTTGAGAAAATTTTATACCAGAGAAATATCTGTGCAAAATATTTTCATTTTCATCTCATGATTTTCATTAAGTTGCATAAAATTAACAAAGCACCTGTCCTCTAAGGGTAAATAGCATAATCATGTTTGAGCTGGGTATTTTTCAAGGTTGAAACGTGATGTCAATACATTTATTTCGCCTTGAGCTTTGTTAATAAAGGCATTCTTGTTATCGACAACTTTTTTAATTGATCCAAGCTATTTTTGAAATAATAATTAGAGGGCTTATAAAATAATTTCAAAATTCACGAGGGCTGCTTTTTTAGGGACTTGACGACATAAAGCCATATGGCATCGATTGATTTTTATGTAGACCTTTGCTCCTCTAATTTGAGGCAACAGAGAAACACTTCCTCGCTTATCTAACTAACAGTTAAGAGTTTTCATAACGACATTCTTTATTAAATAACTATCTTCCTAAATCCATGTTTCTGGAAGACAGTTATGGCGCTACTCCTGAAAACAATTCAACCCCTACCACCAAGCATGTTTGGAATATTAAAGTACACAATAGCTATGCCTAATTATTTCAGTAGCCTGACTATGGGAGAAGTAACTCTCAAAACGTAGCTCAGCAAAATCTTACGACTCAGGACATGATAAGTATCCTACATCAATGGTTTCCACTAAGTCCATAAAATCAAAAAATTTTAAGATTATTAGAGATTTCAGAGCTTCTTCGCTTATATAATACGAAGTCAATTTGTTATTTTGCTATTTCATCCTTCGGTCTATTTTGACTTGGCGTAGAAACGTAATTTAAATCTTTCTTTTAAATTATTATCCATTAAACTGGATATAGGATAGTGTGTAAGACAAAACAGGTGAGCCCTCGGAGGTCACATTGGAGATTCTGGAAGCAGTTGGCGACAGCAATGAAGAGATCATTAAACGATTTCTTAAGAGACTAGGTCTGCAAGCAAAAGCG
The DNA here is from genome assembly GCA_003991215.1 of Morbakka virulenta. NCBI lineage: Eukaryota > Metazoa > Cnidaria > Cubozoa > Carybdeida > Carukiidae > Morbakka > Morbakka virulenta. The sequence goes on from RDPX01000004.1 coordinate 6,390,847, forward strand.
AATCCCCGAAGACTGGAAAAGAGGTCTGTTAATCCCAGTCTTCAAACGTTAAAGAAAAGTAATTACAGAGGAATCAAGCTACTTCAACAGGTACTGAAGACTCGTGAGAAGGTCTTGAACAAGGGATTGAGAGGTTTGGTAAAACTAAACAGCATACAATTTGACTTTTGACCTATCCAAGACACAATGACAACAAACCCAACTTTATTTTGAGACAACTGTGGGAGTAGACCGTAGAGGCAAGGGTGAGTTTGACCTAAAGAAGAATACGACAGTATCTCATGAGCTTGTTGGGTGGTGTCTGAGTAGAAAGCCTGTACGGGTAAGAGCGCAAAACTTACTTCGGTGTGATGTGTGACCGAAAGCTAGAAATGTTGTTGTTTGACAATGAATATTTCTTCAAAGCCTTCAAAATGCTACCTAGGTGATTCGAAGAACTTCTTTCGTGGGTTGCTCCTTTTATTTCGAAATCATCTAGAATTCGCGATGTTACAGGACCAAGTGAAAGGCTTTGTATAACATGGTACCTATCAAGTAGCGATGCACAAGTTTTGTTTTTGTTGATAATGTACGATACCAGAACTGGCAGATGAAATGACCGAGGTATCTATCGTTATTATTTTCTCCTGTTGATGTTTCTGTTCTGCTTCCTTTTGTTCCTTTAAGAATCTTTGATAAATTTCCTCATTATAATTGATATCCTCGTTTTCTTCATCCTCGTCAAAACTTGTCGCGACATACCTATTCGCCGCCATTTTGTTATCTGGAAATATTATGTTTTTTGATGACCGTGCAAAAATGTTAATACAACACAAGATTACGTAATGTCTCAAATACTGAACTATTATTGGTTTTAAACTCAGGCGGAAAAAAATAGGTTCAAAAAGTAGAACTAGTTCTACTTTTCTACAATGCCCACGAGCAACTCGTGAGCATAAAAAAATCGCCTGTCCAGCGGTATTTTTCAAAGCAATGCACATGCGCAATAAAAAAGCTCGTAAGCATTTTTAACCACAGCGGAAAATGCAGCTCTATGGAAACAAGCCTTTACTCTCATTTAATAAGAGTGTTGTTTACGGATTAGTCAGGCTTCTTTTTGCCTTGGTCATGATGCACAGACATGATTTGATTGACTGTTGCATCCAGTTGTCACCTAAATGAATGAAGCTGACTTAATTTTTTTTAACATGTCAGATTCTTAACACAATTTTTTCTTGTTAATTTTATTTATATATTACCTCCTTTAAAGATCAAACTGTACCATAAAGCTGTTGTTGGACATCTACGTAACCACGGTCGGAGTATATTTTTTCCTTTTTCATTTTGGCAAACTTTCTTCTTTTGCATAAAAATAGTATATTTCAAGCCTCTCTTTCTACTCTGCCTGGATGCTGTGTTCAATAGAGGGATGAAGATCTGTTAGGTTTTAAGTGCAGAAATATACTTTGCTAGTTGCAAGAACAGACACTGACTTTGTTCAGAGTTGTTTGTTTTAGTTTCTATTTAATACTCTCTAAAATAAACTCAATCCTCTTTAGTCTAGTATATGTGAAGAGAAAAACTCTGTCTACTCAGCATTCCTTTCGAACGTAACAAACCCTCATCAAGGAAGGCTCTATCATCTAGATTTTCCCTACATTTTGAAACTTGTGTTAGATTTTATTTTTAGAAAAACTGTCGTTCCCAAGCGAACATGACTAGCAGCGCCTGTATTACCTCTACCAGAAGAATATCCAGCATACAAAATTTTACTGGAGGCTAAAATTTGATTAAAGACCTAGAAAAGCTTAAAATAGAATAACATTCAGATACTATAAGATCTCGGAGAAAAAATTGTTATTAGCCTCCAAAGCTGCCATACGATTGCATTAGCTTTAAGATAAGGCGTGGTCCATTGTTGATCGACGGCTGACGAAACATTCTCCTATATAACATTGCGAAAATACTAAAAGCTGGTAACTGATTTGTTTTAGTTGCATTCTAACTGCAAATGAAAATTATTTTATGAGTCATTCGATGTTGGTTCTGTGGGAGTAGACCGTAGAGTAGAATTTTCATTTGCAGTTAGTTGCATTCTAACTGCAAATGAAAATTATTTTATGGGTCATTCGATCTTGGTTCTCCTGGTGTATGCTGTGAAAAGTTGGCAGTCTTTACCAGGAACACTTCCCCTTTTCCCTTTGAAGGACAATGGTGACATCATAAGGTATAGGTGGTTTACATTTCTTTGTCTGTTGGTCTATCTGTTTACCTCCCAAGTTTTGACATGTGAAAGGTCTGCAAAATAGTGGGAAAGGGCTCTAAAAATGATCTGCTAGTATGATCTTTGGACTTTTGAAGCATACAGTTTTCAGTAGAAATGCCCAGTCACTTATACAATATACTGTTTGTCAGTAGAAAGGCGTTTGATATACAAGAGTCCTTTGAAAAATTTGTGCTATACGATTTAAATCTTTTTCTTGAAGTTAGCTTTTCGGCTTATTTTAAGTTGTTTTACTCTTTGTATCTACTATTTGTTTCCTACATATCATTTTTGAGAGTTCAACTTCCTTCCTCCTTTCTCTAGTTTATTTCTAATTTATTTCTTTGCCAGAAATCAATAATTGCCTGAGAATGTAGTTTCCATTTATGGGGTTTTCAGTTTTATTCTAAGCAGCCGCAATCAATGTGCCTGCTATTGAAGTTATTTATATCGCTGAAATTTACATCATTGTTACTAAAGTTCTGCTACGATTTCTCTTTCTTAAAGTTCCATATCGCTTCTTTGAATCCAGAAGGAAATTGCCTTTAGTGGTTATGACCAGTGATGAATAGTTATAGTATTATGGGATACAGTTAACTGCACTCTGTTTTGTCAGTCGATGTTGTGAATACCTTGACGCAATCTATGATTAGGACCTACGGTGATTTTGTTTACGACTTAAAGTCGTAAACAAAATCACGAAATCACAAAGAAATTATTTTGAAATAAGTAAGCACAAAAAACCACTAAAAACATTTTACCAAAATTAACAACCCTGAGACTGGAATGTTCCAGAGGCTCTCCTTTTACTACGCAGAAGTACAAATAATCAACGGCAAAAATACGATATACCACATACTTGATTTCAAACGCAGGTACTTTCTACTGTTTTTGATTTTTAGGTATTATTTTAACTATTACATATACATATATATGCACATATTTTTACATATATATACATATCTACATATATATATATATATATATATATAATTTTTGTCAGGCAGCATATTGATAACAGAAGTGTTTATATTTCTGACGTGATATACCGGTCTGAATATTCGTTTCCAATACTTATTTTTGGAAAGTGAACCTTTCAATTCTGTTCTCTAGTGCGGTTTTCATGAAGGAGTAAGTTAACTTTTCTCCTTCTCCCCTCTCATTTGTCTTTCATAGAAATAAATATTTGATTCCTGGTGAGGAGCCTGGATGTCTTAACAGACCTAGAAATTTCACTGAGACTGATTCCCAATTTTTTGTTTAAGACTTTAAAGATGAGCTTAATGAGAGACGTTCTGATCTTAGTATTCCTTTTAATTCCCGTTTCCGTACAATAGAAACAGGTGGCATGTCACCCTTTTTTAAACAAAATGATGCCATTGGCCTTAGTTTAAATCCTCAGACCCAAATAAAATAGCTGCTGACAGAATGTTGTTATAAACTAAAGGTAGAAATGAATCACTTTTTACGCAAGACAATTTGAAAAGGTCGGCATTAATCGGCTTTTATGACAAACATGAAATAAATTAGTCCTATTGTACCCAAGCGGCATGAATGCCAGGTATACCACAACAGGTGAGATCTTTCAAAAATTAAAAATATTTTATTTAAGTTGTTTTCAATTATGTTGAGCAATGCCTCGTTAAACCTAGATAAATTAACAGACCCTTGGCTACGTCCGGTATGGGCAAATTTACTAGTCTTTCATAAATCTTTCAATATTAATGAAACTGGTCCAAGGTAAAAAGACACAAAGATTGTCAGACACTTCTATCAGACCTGATGTCGCCAATATTTGAAAATGTAATACAAATAAACCCATACTTGATGCTAGCTCTGGAATTTATCAATTGAAATTAATGCCTAGAAAACAGTTCAGGCTTTGTTTCTTTTGGGAACAGTTGGTCAGTGTCTTAAGGCTTGGGAAAAAAGTCTATAATTTGTGTATATTTTGTCTTGTTAGTAATTTTTTATTTATCAAATATTTTGTGGTAAGACACAAGAATTAAACATAAAAATATGTAGCCTTGATGTTAATTGAAAATAAAAAAACAGCCCAACAAAAATTTAGAAAACGAAGCCTGAGTGCTCCTTGATTTTTTATTATAAGAATTTACTACTATCATCTGAATGAGTAGCTCAATTAGGAACTGTCCAGTGCCTGACTTTATTCGTTGGAGAGTAAGAAATACCGACCGAAATTTACCAGACGTTTTCCCTAATCGTTTTATTGAGTGAGATATCACTTAGAATGCTTTGAGAAATCCACCATATTATAAAAGTCGTGATTCTTTATCATGATTTGTTCAAGCTGTTCTGATGTGTAAAGCTTTATCGGTCTACCTATCGCACGTTTCTTTCGAGGATGTGGAAGTGTTGATGTCCCTAAAGACAAAAAATAGTGAACAAGGTCATCATAAAAGTCTATACGAAAAGCCAAGAAAAGTCAAAAAAGTATAAAAAATTGTACTTTCTATTTCTTACTTCCGACATAAACAACATCATCTTTTTCACTTCCATCCACAGGTTTTAAAAAGCTAGAGATTTTCGCTTGTTTGAGTGGTACTGTTAAAACTGGTCGCTTCCTTAAAAAGTTTTGCACCTTGGTTTGTGTGGCCATTTTCAAAGTTGTTTCGTTAGAATAAGGCTGACGTATCGTCCTCATTACACAAATCATGCCATTCATAAAACATTCGAAAGTCCTAACATTAGAAAATCAAAAACATTCGAAAATCATAAAGGTAGAAAAAGCACGACATTGTGAAAAATGAAAGGAAAAAGTTTTGAGACCTTTGTGACTTGGTTTTGAAAGCTTGTCGGAAATTTGTTTCAAGGAAATTTTACTAAATACAAATGAAATACCAATCATGATAGAAAAGGAATTTTCCACTGAGTGCTGTGTTAGAGGTTTTCTAAAGATATGCCTCAAGGAGGAATGGAACTTCCGGCATTGTATACTTTCAAGTCAACAAATGTGGAAGTTCAAGCAAAGCTACCATATCTCGTTTCCAATGCCCTAAAGGATTACAATGAGTGCAAAAAGGTACGAATTAATAAGAGGAATAAGAACTGAAGAGTTTGTAAAATTTATTAAAGGAAAAATTCATTTGAAAAAAGTTTTTTTTTTGAAAAGTCAAAAATGTTTATTATTCTGTGCAGATGAATTTATTTGCCTCTAAATATTAATGTCGATTTGTGGTGTTCCAAAGTTGGGATTTAAACGCCTCCAATTATTAAAACGGGTTGATCAAAATAATTATTTTTACGGCCGCGTTAAATTAGAATAATTACGGTAGTTAACATACTAAATTCTAAAAACTGTCCTACCTTCTACATTAGTGAATCAAAGCGTTCTTTGGGTCATAGAGAAAAGGTGTACAAAAGAGCTGTTTAAAAAGGTGACACTAACAGTCATCAATTGCAAAACACTGTCGTTGCTTGTAATCCTGGGAAACCTCGTGTGGTAGGATAGCAACTGTAGGCTCTATCTCACCAATGAAAAACTAACCAGGAAATGTACGTCTTCGGCGCCCCTGTAGTTGGGAGAAATATTCCCGGTGCAACCTACCCACTTGGACACAGATGCGTGCTGCGGGGGAGTTGCTGTGGGCTTTGGATATTCACTTGTTTGGCGTTGAGGGGAGGTTGGTTTCCGGTTTCATGAGGCCAGATCGAGTTCACCGGGGTTGTCTTCCAGTCTGTCTCTTGCAGCTTACACAACAACAACAACAATAACAACAACAAAAACAAAAACAAAACACTGTTGGACTCAAGGTCACACCTTTGGCTGGGGAAAATTAGGATATTATAGGCAAGGGAGCCAATACAACAACGACAACAAAATGAAAGAAACGATCTATTCACTACAACAACGTTATCCAATGGACAGTATATCTCACACTCCCCCAGAAACAAGCATAGGATAGGTATGACGCCACTACTTAAAACAATCCGAATCCTGTCACCACGTAGGTCCACACTGTCCGAGTACCTCTCGAAATGTAGCTCAGCAAAAGCTGACGATTCATGAGTTCCTGAAACTTGTATGTCTATGGTTTCCACCAAGTCCATAAAATCAACAAAATTCAAAAGGTCACCAAAGGTATGATGGCATCAAAAATAGAGTCAATTGATATATATACCTTAACTTTTTTCTTTTTGAAAAGAATATACAAATTTTAATATGATAAATAATATTCAACTAATCATGAAAGAAACTGAATTTAATTTAACACTTTAACATCTAAAACAGTTGAATTTGCATTGATATTATGGAACATGTACACCACATTTACATCTGGTTCGTCCTCTTTCATCATCATCATCATCATTATCATCATAATCGTCATTAAATCGAGCAAACTCGGCATTCTTTCTTTAGTATCAACCAATCACTGATGGGGGCAAATCTCTTGAGTCACAACAATTGTTATTCTCTATTTATTCAATATATGTTTTGGATAGCTTGATGCAGCTTTTCATTTCATGCAAAGCTTGCGAAGGCACTAAGTCATTTGCCATTTCGTTTTGGCTCCTGAAGCAGTGACCAGCCATCTTCAGTCTCCTATTTCTTATTGTTACACTAATAAGTGGGAGACCTTATATATATATATATTCATGTTGTTGCTTCCGAGACATGTTTAGAACAGCTGTAAATATTCTAGCAAAATCACCATCAAGAACTTTCTTCAATTGATTTTGACAAATCCATTAAGCTTTCCTGTACTCTTTAACCAGTAAGTGAAACAAGTTGGCACTGACGTTTATGTATCACACAATACCTTTAAGGTATATTAATCCCCCCAAAAGGAGAAAATGATCATTCACACATAGTAGTGGAACTTGGAACAGTTTCTATCGCAAGTATTATATATTTGCTATCTACTGCTGCAAAGTATGCTGACCGAGCAAAATAAGACTCATTATTTCCTTTATCGTTTCACAGTTTTTCAAATTTCGTCTTGAACAATGGCAACATTTAAATATGAGTCATTACCTTGCAAAACATCTGAAAAACCTAAAAATATGAAAGTTTTTGTGAAAACAACAACAGCGAAAGTAAATTGTACATTACAAATAATAGAAAACAAATTTTGCTCATGACTTCATAATCATGTGCTTGACTTAATAAGCACCTATTGGTAAAGTTGATACAATCTCCTCATACCTCGACAAAAAATACCCTAACAATTTCAAAGTGTGTGGATACTCCAATTTTGCTTCAAAAGGAAATATTGCCGCTGTTCTTTAAATAGGAAGCAACATTGCGACAGAGAAAAAATTGTACAGATATTATACTGATAAAAAAATGCACGAAAGTTGAAAATGTAGGTATGGACTTGACTACGACAATGTCTAAGCGCTGGTTAAAATGCCGCAATTACAAAATACAACGGAAGAGTTTCTTTTAGAAAAGGTCTTACAATCCTCTCCTTCCAGTATATCATACTACTAAAGAAACAATTCTAGTATGAAAGTTAGTATTATGCAAAACGGGAGTCTTGGTGGACTTCGACATAAACGTATGAAGCACATCAGTAAAAAGAAATGTCCATGGGTTATACACTTCTGACATAAAGGAACTGGGAAAATAGAGATCGGATAAATGCAGAAACAAGCGCCTACAGTATTTGTAAATGAATGAGTTCTCCCCACTGGTCTTTCGTTATAAAAGTATTTTTTCTCTTAAACTTTAATCAAAGTTATCTCTTCCCTGTTCAGAGTTAAATTTGTTTGTTAGTTGCTTCTAGAAGAAATTATCTACAATATTAAAAGCTAATTTTTTCAACTGTGCAGACCAATTTATCCCCTCCTTTGTAAAAATCTGATGTAACTACTTTTACTTAAATTCTACTTTCTCTTAAACTTTAATCAAAGTTATCTCTTCCCTGTTCAGAGTTAATTTTGTTTCTTAGTTACTTCTAGAAGAAATTATCTACAATATTAAAAGCTAATTTTTTCAACTGTGCAGACCAATTTATCCCCTCCTTTGTAAAAATCTGATGTAACTACTTTTACTTAAATTCTACTTTCTCTTAAACTTTAATCAAAGTTATCTCTTCCCTGTTCAGAGTTAATTTTGTTTCTTAGTTACTTCTAGAAGAAATTATCTACAATATTAAAAGCTAATTTTTTCAACTGTGTAGACCAATTTATACCCTCCTTTGTAAAAATCTGATGTAACTACTTTTACTTAAATTCTACTTTCTCTTAAACTTTAATCAAAGTTATCTCTTCCCTGTTCAGAGTTAATTTTGTTTCTTAGTTGCTTCTAGAAGAAATTATCTACAATATTAAAAGCTAATTTTTTCAACTGTGTAGACCAATTTATACCCTCCTTTGTAAAAATCTGATGTAACTACTTTTACTTAAATTCTACTTTCTCTTAAACTTTAATCAAAGTTATCTCTTCCCTGTTCAGAGTTAATTTTGTTTCTTAGTTGCTTCTAGAAGAAATTATCTACAATATTAAAAGCTAATTTTTTCAACTGTGTAGACCAATTTATACCCTCCTTTGTAAAAATCTGATGTAACTACTTTTACTTAAATTCTACTTTCTCTTAAACTTTAATCAAAGTTATCTCTTCCCTGTTCAGAGTTAATTTTGTTTCTTAGTTGCTTCTAGAAGAAATTATCTACAATATTAAAAGCTAATTTTTTCAACTGTGTAGACCAATTTATACCCTCCTTTGTAAAAATCTGATGTAACTACTTTTACTTAAATTCTACTTTCTCTTAAACTTTAATCAAAGTTATCTCTTCCCTGTTCAGAGTTAATTTTGTTTCTTAGTTGCTTCTAGAAGAAATTATCGACACTATCAAGAGCTAAACTCTTCCACTGTGCAAACCAATTTATACCCTCCTTTGTAAAAATCTGATGTAACTACTTTTACTTAAATTCTACTTTCTCTTAAACTTCAATCAAAGTTATCTCTTCCCTGTTCAGAGTTAATTTTGCTTCTTAGTTACTTCTAGAAGAAATTATCTACAATATTAAAAGCTAATTTTTTCAACTGTGTAGACCAATTTATACCCTCCTTTGTAAAAATCTGATGTAACTACTTTTACTTAAATTCTACTTTCTCTTAAACTTTAATCAAAGTTATCTCTTCCCTGTTCAGAGTTAATTTTGCTTCTTAGTTGCTTCTAGAAGAAATTATCTACAATATTAAAAGCTAATTTTTTCAACTGTGTAGACCAATTTATCCCCTCCTTTGTAAAAATCTGTTGTAACTACTTTTTCTATATAGTGAAATTATAATGTAAATAATAATTTAGTATGAAGTACGTTAAACTTTTCAAGGTTTTATTGTATTAAAATTCCGTTTATCTATTGACACAAATGACACAAGAATCAACCAGTGAAAATTTTTTTTAAAATTTCTGTCAGTTTTTGTTGTTGTTCTTATGAAGATATGCCATGATAATTTTTAACAAACAAAAAGTACCTGTTTCTGTTCGAAATCAGTTTAGGTCATAATTGTTTAGAACTTTTCAATGATCAAACCTAGGTTTTTCTTGTAGAAAGATTATACTACACCTCTTTTTTTATAGCTATTTCATTATTCTTTACAAACAAAAAAATATCCATAATTCAAATAGGTGGTTTTCCTTCCAATACCTTGTGATAGCACTTCACCATCACATGAAATATTATCAAGGTATACTACAGTGTTTTTCTTTGATCGTGACAAGAAAAATGTCGCGTGTCTCGATTTTCTAATCTCCTTAAATTCCTTGAGAGCGAACACTGAAAAAACAAATATTGCCTGGTAATGTATAAATTTAATGTTCTTTCATACATAGTAAAGTTAATGTGCGCTTGATCTACTCGCATTTTTATTTGCTTGCTAGCGGTCATTTCAGAAAATGCCTGTTGATGAATTGAAGTATTTATATAAATTCAAATTCAGTTACACGGAAAAATCAGAAAATCAAATTTTTGAAGACTAAATTTCTAATTGAAAAATTGGATTTTGCACAATTTGAAGAGTCTGATCTAAAATGAATTCGTCTGGGAAATTTGAGTGACCGACTTTGAAAATTTAGTATGCACCTGAGTCTAAAAACAGGATGAAATATATAACATCGGCTTAAAACATTTTAGGTTAAAAAATAAACAAAATGATCCATATATAGTTTCCATAAAATAAGGGGAATCCAATGATTTAACCAATGATGCCAACATACCCAACCCTCCAATCTATTAAGCTAATGCTTTTAATTTCGGCAGTATTTTATTTCCAAGCCTGTTAATATGTATAGGAAATTGTAGATATCTTTGTAAACAACAATTTTTGAAGTAGCTATCCTGTATAAATTTTCGTAATGAATAAATGAATAAAAAATTAAAAAATAAATAAAAGCAGTAAACTAGAAGTACTGAAATTTAACACTATATTAGGATACTGTGTTTCGCAATATTACAGGCTGTGCAGTTTGAAAATTGAGATATTTAACTTATTGATAAAATGAGATCGAATACTATTTCGAAAACAGAAATATCGGTGTATATGCCTATCGCTTTTTGATAACAGATATATTTATTAAAGTAACAATTCCGTTTTTTACAGCATACATAAGTGTACATGCAAGTTCTTGCATCAGTGTTTTAAACATTATACTCTGTAAATCTGGTCATTCTACTTTCTGCCACTTTGAATATATTGCTGGGTAATAAAAGCCGCTTTATTGCGGTTATTTTACACCTTGAATACACATTGAATGAAAACTGATAACAACTTTTGTATCTTCTCGTTTATTTTAATTCAAATTTTTGTTTCCCTTCTTTATTTTCACCATCAATTTGATATTATCTTCGTTAATACCTGTTAACAGCTGCACCAAGACATTTACACTCGGACTTTCTTTCTTCCTTTCTTCCTTTCTTCCTTTCTTCCTTTCTTCCTTTCTTCCTTCCTTTCTTTCTTTTTTATTTAGTTATTTGTTTATTTATTTAGTTATCTATTTATTTATTCGTTTGTTTATTTATTTGTTTGCTTATTTATTTATCCATACATAATCTTCATACAGGAATTTTGATTCAGTTCTGTAATAATAATAATAATAATAATAATNCGTTAATACCTGTTAACAGCTGCACCAAGACATTTACACTCGGACTTTCTTTCTTCCTTTCTTCCTTTCTTCCTTTCTTCCTTTTTTCCATTCTTCTTTTTCTTCATCTCTTCCTTTCTTACTCTCTTCCTTTCTTACTCTCTTCCTTTCTTCCTTCCTTTCTTTCTTTTTTATTTAGTTATTTGTTTATTTATTTAGTTATTTAGTTATTTATTCGTTTGTTTATTTATTTGTTTGCTTATTTATTTATCCATACATAATCTTCATACAGGAATTTTGATTCAGTTATGTAATAATAATAATAATAATAATAATAATAATAATAAATCTTTTCTACCTATAAATCATATTTAGAGATTAAAGTTTAAAAACATATTAGCTTAAGGATAAGAAAGTTAAAATTTACCAAAACGGGAAGAGTAAAGTAAACAACGCTCCGCCAAATTGAATTGAAAATGAAAATTGAAGAAGTTACAGTAAAAGGAATTAAAATGAGGAATTAGTGAATTAAAAAAAAACTGGTCGCAGTGCAAGAGCGGGCTGAAAGAACTTACCCTCATTTATTCTCAATATTTCTACCAACAAACTGCTTTTAAGCCATGTCACTGAAGTTATGCTGAACTGCCCTTAAAAGATTATTAAACGGTTAGAGGAGCTTTCAAAGGGATTGCTTTGCTCTCGGTAAGGAACATGTTCATGTAAAATAATTTCTATTCAAAGATATCTGATAGGTGACTGTAAACTAAAAGCAATGCTTTGCCAGGATAGAGGCACAATGATAGTTGTGGTTTACTAGTGCAATAGTGATTTTGACACAATTTTATTCCAATATTCGCTGTGACTAGTATTTCTCGTTTGCTCTTTGAGTGTCCATATTTCACAGATAAAGAATTATTAATCAGGAAATCGTATATTTAATGGTCACCTTGAAATATTTCAATAATTATGACGAAACCAGTAATAAGCCAAAAGAACCACTCGATAACAAAAGGAACCACTGAACGTTTTTGTCCCGTTTTGTAAAATTATATTAGACGCGTTCAGGAAAATGCAGGACAAGGGCGTTACAATTTCGCGAACTTTTCGATAGCAAGATATAATACCTAATTAAAAATCTATTGTTACTACAGGGGAGCTAGGTATTGATTAAGTAATCAAAAGTAAAAGCAACATGGTCAAATCTACTGCAGCCTAAATCAGTTTCCTAAAGCATAAATTGTAGTGAAGCGATCTACTTACTGGTTGGCGACTCTAAACTAAAAAAATATACCTGTAAAAATACAACTCCTTATCATCAATAAAAGGTTAGAAAAATGTTAGCACTCAAGCAATTGGGAAACAAGACGAAGTGATGAATATTCCAATACTACTATTACTACTTTTACTCCTACAACCACTTCTACAACACTACTGGCAATCAGTGGCATTAAAAAGGGATTAACAGAGCAACGTCTAAACATTTTTAGACCCTCCTCAAGACTTTTTCTTTCCCCAAAATTAGGATCTAGAGGCATTTCTGCCACTGGTATCACTACTAGTACTTGTATTTGTACTAGTAATAGTACTACTACTGCTACTTATACTACTTGTATTTCTACTATTTTATTATCACTATCTTTTCTACTGCTGTTACTACCATTACTACTACTACCACTTCTATTACTACTTTTACCTTTACCACAACAACAACTCTTACCACTTCTAATACTACTTACATTACTCTTACTTTTACTATTTTATTACTACTACCCATTCTACCACTTCTATTAAAACTATTACTCCTACTGCCGTTACCTCTACTACTACAAATATAACTATTACTACGCTTCTGATTTTTTAATCTTAACTGTTTCGTTTAACTGTTAAGTTTAGCTTTTAAGTTATCTAGTTAACTTAACAAAAATTTTATTATTGTTCGAGCGAGAGAAGCTAGCGAGAACACCTTACTACAGGACATAAAGGAAAGAAAAATAAGAGCCTCAAAACTGAGTTTTCTTTGGAACGGGTGAAGCTATAAAAAAGTTTAGGAAACAAAATTTGTTGAGAATGGCCAACTTTGGGGGAAAATAAAAAAGAATATAGAAAACTAAAGAGTGTAAGCCGCCATGCTGATGTGATTTGTAGATTGTAATGTTGTTTTGTTTTAGGCAGTTGCTATTTAGCCGTCAGACTGCTTGACTTGTCAAATCCAATTCTACCGTTAGTGACTGGAAACTCTATTGTTCCTATTGTTTCTAACCATAACCCTAACCCTAATGTTGTGGCTTGAACAGAACCGCATCACGTGGCTTGAACAGATCGACCAACGAAATTTTACTTCGGGTAAAAGACGGTAGAATAGATTTAGCCGTCAGGCGGCTAAATAGACACTTCGTTTGGGTTTTTTTCGCCAACATGATGGTCCAAAGCCCACCCTAATATTAATGCACATTTCATAACCTAAATTTTCCATTTTGTGGCATTAACATTAGGGATAAGTGGGGTGATGCACTTTTTATTTTTTAAAGCTGATTTTACATGAAGGCTCGCTCGAATACATTCCACACCTTAGTGTGGACATCTATTTCCTGGTACTAATGAATCGCTTTTTTGAGTTTTACGAATTAATTAAACAGTATTTCTCGCTTGGACAAACTTTGGTCTGCAGTTGGAAATGTTTACTGTTTTTGCTTTTGGATTTAACGAGTGGACTGGTTTTTAACATTGTTTATCAAGATGACAGGGTTGAAGACGGTTGTGATTTCGAAATTGATTTTGTTTTTATCTTTTGCTATAGGCATGCATTACAATAACATTTGGAACATGGAGATCAACAAAACTTTTATGTATTCTCCGATTTGGAATTATTACCTAAAAACGTGTTAATCAATGAGTTCTTACTTGAGAAGTTTCCTATACTTGCTGTCATTACTAGGTGGAGACACTGTAATTTGTCCAGGACCAAATGGGAACCTTTTCTTCAAGAAGGAAAATGAAAATGGTCTATCAAAATATACATGCTTTGTCTTATAAAAAGGACGTATTGCAAGGAGTAGTTTCAAGTATTACAACTTAGTCAGAAGCACATTTATCAGGAGAATCAAATTCTTGATTATAAACGATGGGTGACTACTCATTCATTCATAGAAATGAAGAGAACGGAAGAGGTGGAGGAGTTGCGATCTCTGTCAAAGAAAATATTTCTTTTCAAAGAAAACAGAGCATCGAACTATCAACACACACAGAATTCACGTGGATCGAAATTTTATCAGAAACTCAAAACCAATTCTGCTAGGAAGTATGTATCATCCTCCATACAAACTATACACTTCCAACAATGTCATCGAGTAGAATGTCACGTTAGAATGTTGACGTTCGAATTGTGACCTTGTGATTATTCAATGAATTTTCAAGCTGTTTGGAAAAAATAAAAACTACAATATAAGAATATATTAAGAATATTTCACCCTTATATTTTGTCAAATCATAAGAATACTTCATCCTCAACAACATTTTACTATTCTTATAAAAAGAAAAGCGTGTACATCATTCCTAATTGATTTGATTCTCACAAACGCACCGTAACTTGGATTTACCATGGACATCTTTTCGACACCGTTTAATGACCATAAAATGGTGGTATGCTTTCGCAAAATCAACAATCGATTGTTTTGACCACGAAAATTTCAGATTTAGAGACCATGATCACAACAAATTATGTAAAGAGATTTTTGTTGTCAGCTGGGAATTACTTTATAAAACAGTGAATGTGGATGTTCCAGTAAAATTTTAGACTATTTTCGAAAAACACTCACTGATCCAAAAACGTGTAAAAGGTAAAAAATGTAAACGGATAACAGTGGATATTAAACTATTTTTGAGCAAACGTGATAAAATTCTCTTCAAAGGACGCCTACCAGAAATACGGAAGACTGGGGTGCTTCCAAATACTACGAAACAGATGTACTAACCTGGTAAAACCTGCAAAGACAAAATATCACCGAGATCTTCTTAAAGATAATACCAGAGACCTGAAAAAAGTCTGCAATACTATCAAAAAGCTCTTTTCTACAAAACCATAGACGAAATCAATATTCATATATTGCAATATATTGCATTGTCGTAAAATTAAACGTTTCAGTTCTTATTTAAAAGAAACGGTAAAAAATCTCAAATATATATTTTTCCGAAAGCAGATTTCATCTTGAATTTTTTTAGAATCTTAGCAATAAGAACTACTAATAGGTTTTAGTTCAAATATATTTCAAAAACAGAAGTCGAAAGGCGTACAAAATGACTTCAACGAAACACATCCACTACCACAACTACTACTAAATATGCAAAAGGACACTCCCCGTTGTATTTCATCACTACTTTGCTACATTGTTAACCTTTCCATAATAGTAATAAAGTGCCCAATATTTGAATACTTCCAAAGATAACACTAATGTAGAAAAAAGGCAATCCTGGGCTCGCAGAGAACTATAGACAGTTATATATTCTTTCGACACTCAAAATTCCTTGAAAATGCAACCCATCGACAAGTAATGTATCACTTGAAGAAAAAATCAATTCCTCAGCAACTGTCAGTATGATTTTCACAAGTAAAGATCAAAGAAGTAGGCGGCAACACTTTTTTGTGATAATATCAGACGTGAAATAAATACAGAAAAATACGCAGGAGCAATATTTATCGAATTAAGCAAAGCATTTGACACCTAAGCACATTGCGTTTTACTGACTAAACTTTCTTGCTTCAGCATTGAAGGAAATGAAGTAGCATGGTTTACAGACTATCTCTTTAATAGAAGACAGGCTGTTAAAATGGATATTGCTTATTCTGATAGGGAGTCTTTTTTTGCGGGGTTTACCAAGGACCAATTTATCAATCCTAGCACCTCTGTTGTTTATTGTCTCTTTCAACGACCTGATAGATCATATTTTGTATTAAAACTTGATTACTTATGCTGACCGAACCGTTGTTTATTATGCACCTAAGGACGCAAATGAGATTGAAAATATACTAAAAAAAATAGAGCAAATTATAGGCATTTGTGCTGAAAATGAATTCGTTCTAAACTTCAAAAGAGGGAAAAACGGAACAGATGTTATTCGGCACTTCACGAAGCCTTGTAAACAATGAAAAGAAATTTAATATTAATTATAAAGGTACTATTATATACTTACCTTGGCCATACCCTGGATAGCGACCTGACTTTAAGCAACAATTGCACTATTGCTAAGCTAGTTCCAGGCTCCAGCTACTTTAATTAATACGTCAGCATTTAACAATTGATATAGCAAAAAATATAGTCACAAAGATGATAACATCATTACTAACCTACAGTTCTATTATCAAAACGACCTTTGCCACAACTCAACTAAAGATATTGTAATCTCTTAAAGACAGAGCAAAAGAACAAAATTTCTTTTTCAATCGATGTTTCACATCAGTTCCACGTACAAAGAAGACGAGTTACAGCAATCATCTCATCGAGCTCCTGTCAATAAAACTCGAATCTGCCAAGTAAGGCTATTTCGTTAGAAGCTAAATGCTCTAATGATCTCCCCCTCGAAATTATATCGGCTCCTAATGTAACGACTTTTATAAAAGAAGTTCAACTTTAATCTCAATTTCAATTAATTTTGGTTTTACTACTTTTCCTTGAATAAATATACAAATATATTAGTAACATTTTTACTAATTTATTAATCTAGGCTAAAAAGGACAAATGTAGAAAGTAGTTACTACATTGTATTATGTTTAATATTTTGTAATAGTTTGTATCCTGTATAAATATTCTGCTGCTGCTACTACTACTACTACTTCTACCATTTCTACCACTACAATTTTTATGAGAAAGAATGGAGATGGGATTTTTGTAAACCGGTGCTAATTACAGCATAGGAGTCATCTCAAGCGATACCCCAAAACTTGTCAAGTGCAACCACACATCACTCAGTCAATGGATAGCCATTCGCCACATAAGATGGTTTTAAAATCTTCAACAGGTTTGGAGATCTTCATTGTTCGTGTAGCAAAGTCTAGGCCGTACTTTTTATAGGAAGGATATAGATTTGATAGATTCGACTTCTGTGTGAACAGGGAAACACTTTAACTTTAGTATGAATGCTTATTTACCAAAAAATGACCATCATACTCTTCTCCTATGGTTTATTGCATCTATGTAGTAACATTAATTGACTTGCATAAATTGGTTCACTAGAATTTGTGCTGTTTAATGATCATCTGACCTAAATGTTTTTAAGTGCAAGGTCAACTTTCATCTCTTGTCTTCACTATTTTTTTGTGCCTTACCTTTTCAGTTTTATTAATTTAGTGCCTCCACATTTTGTAAGCTTCATAATCATAAAAAATAACAACAATTCAAAACACACAAACGTGACTGAAACACTAAAACTAAAAGCTTTCCAATATAGCTATTCATGATGAGAGTACCTTACAGTGACTCAAACTCACACAATATTTATAAATGTGAATAAATACTTGCTTCTTCCTAGCAAAATTTGTTTAATTCGGAAAAGAACGTACGTAATGGTACTGAAAACATCATCCACCATATATTAGGTGAAGGGATTTTGAAAAAAAGATGATAACATTTCCACAGCTCACGATATTTTCTTACAATCTTCTTTGGGGGACGAAGACCTTCCTGTCACTATTTAAAGAGTGGTATTAATTCAGTGGTTATACAACTTACTAGAAGCTCAAAATGGAAAATTGTTTAAGTAGTAAAACACTACCAGAAAAGACCTTTGGCAGTCTTTACCATACAGGAACCTGCATTGGAGTCACCTATCTCCTAGCTGAGCTACAACAGGAGAAGAAGAATTGAATTATTTGATGGAGGGTAAGCATGGCTTACCTCTTAAATTGATGCCATTACCATTGAATTCAGTGCATAAATCTGCACGACAAGCAAAATCAAATCTGCAAAATTCCGGCTCACCGCTACTTTATGGAGCTATGGAAAAATGAATAGATCAGCTCAATTTTTTACCAAGTGTTATCTAGTTAAAAAGAAGTTAAGAAGTTCATTTCAAAGTAAGCTGTCAAAAGCTATTCTGCATTTTTTCTGACATTCTGTATTAAAAACAGCCCTTGCAGGATTCCATGAAAATTGTCTGTAAGAAATCATATCACCTCCTCACTCGGAAAGATGATTGTCAGTTAAAGCACCTAATAAAACTACTATATGAAATGAAAAATGCTTTTCCGACGTTTGTTGGGGCCTTTTTGTTTTATGGAGGGTTAAACCAAACGATGCTCGTTTTCTTCTGCTTTGTGTGGCTTAGTATTATGTCAGAAATAAAGATATTGGACTTTTGAGGGCAGCTATATACCTGTACTTGGCATTGTTTATTTTCTCTTCCTTTGATGAGTTTTCCGATAGGCTTTTTCTGATAGATTCTGGTATCTGATTGATTATGTTTGCTGGATGGATTTGGAATGTATTGATATAGAAAATGTGGTCTTTTTTTCATGGCTAATGTAAGGAGGTTGTAAGATCGAGAGCGACGTCGTGGAACCCTACTTGTCTTAGCTTAGTCTTCACTTTAATTTGTAATTCTATTTCCTCAAAAATTTTATTGTCTTTTTTTGCTTTGTCTGTTTGTTTTTCATCTGCATCTCTATAAAATTAGCCATTTTCCTCTGAATTTTTCCTCCTTATTTTAATTGGATGTTATTCTCGACAACTAATCCGACCTCTGCCTCTATGTTGGTATCCAGAGTTACTTTCTCTGGGTGATCGTTTGGTCCACGGTAAGCCATTGCTAAAGAGAAGGAATTTTTGGTAGTACTTTATGATTTAGATACTTTTGTCATCTATGTTGTTATGGTTTTTAGCAAACAAAATGGTATTATTGAATACCTTTCGAGTTCTAACAGGGTAAAAGTCTTAAATGTCCAGCTGTTTGAATGTGAACGATTGCTTGAATTTGATGTTATTAAACCACTGGGTTACTTAGGCAACGTTTTTCTACGCTTTACTCATTAAACTTTTATATGTATTTCATATATCAGCCTCGGTCTCTTTCTTCTCATTTTTTATTTACTTCTTCTGTTAACACCAACTCCTCTATTTCCTTCTTTATTTACTTCCAGGAAAGACAGCTGCATCTTACAATATGTAGGTGTTTAGAGTATCAATCATGTGCAGAACTTTTCCATTAATCGTACGTTTCGTCTATGAAATTGGCAATATTTGGTGTGACATTCGTATATCTTCTCCTAATATAGCTTTCTTTCAATTTAATGTTAATACTGATATTCAGTGGTACAAGATGATCTTCTACCGTTTGCACCCTGACATTTAAAACCTTAGACCTTACCTTAGACCTTACCTTAGACCTTTGGTCCTTCTGTCTCTAGTGAGACATTTGGCAGCAAGACGGCGCCAGCGGACTAGATCCTCGGCAAGGGCTTGAATGTTTGGGACATGAATCTTCCTATAGCGCAGATCGCTTTCAAAAGTGGCTTGCCAAGTTATTACCGGCCTGCCCCTCTTGCGCTTTCTTCCACTTGGCTTCCAATTCAGAGCCTGTTGTGCTAATCGTCCAACTGGCAGTCGTAGCGCATGACCAGCCAATCTCCACCTTCTCTCTTCAACTATCTTGAGTATCTCCTTTTGACCAGTCCGCCTCAAGATTTCTTCATTTGTAATTCTTTCTCTCCACGAAACCCCTAAAATCCTTCTCAAGTTACGCTGATGGAATGCATTCAATTTCTGCTGTATCTTCTTGGTGCTCTTCCATGTTTCACTACCATATGGGGCTGTGGAGATGATTCTAGCTGTGTACAAGTGGAATTTTATTTTCAAGCTTATCTGCTTTGACCTCCAAATTTTTGTCATGGATCGNTTTCTTCCACTTGGCTTCCAATTCAGAGCCTGTTGTGCTAATCGTCCAACTGGCAGTCGTAGCGCATGACCAGCCAATCTCCACCTTCTCTCTTCAACTATCTTGAGTATCTCCTTTTGACCAGTCCGCCTCAAGATTTCTTCATTTGTAATTCTTTCTCTCCACGAAACCCCTAAAATCCTTCTCAAGTTACGCTGATGGAATGCATTCAATTTCTGCTGTATCTTCTTGGTGCTCTTCCATGTTTCACTACCATATGGGGCTGTGGAGATGATTATAGCTGTGTACAAGTGGAATTTTATTTTCAAGCTTATCTGCTTTGACCTCCAAATTTTTGTCATGGATCGGAATGTGGCACCTGCTCTTTCCACTCGGTTATTGATGTCTGTGTCAACCTCACCAGAGCTGGTGACCACACTCCCTAGATAGGTGAACTTGTCCACAAAATCAAGGGGTTCCCTCTGACAGTGATGGGTGGTGCAGCAGTATCAGGAATGTTCATAACCTTGCTCTTGCCATTTAAAAACTACCTTAAGGTAATTAATTTTTGCGGAACTAGTTTTTTAGACACCCACATCTTTAAATAATTTCATCAGTGTTACTTTGTACGATCATTATATTCCAAGTAATTTTCGAAGAATGAATCACCTAAAATTCATTTTTAAAAATAAGAAAACATTGTAAAACTTAATTAATTCGAATAGCAGCTATCTTAGGATGATATTGATCTTTGCTCATAAACATTTTGGAAAACATACTATAGACATGACTAATTTTTGCTTGTCTGTATACATGTATGTTACTAGCATTTCAGACGTGGTAAATGTCAGGACTGTGTGTCGATGTATATAATTGTTATTACATAAAATATAATGTTACACAGGGGGTCGCCAATTTGACCTTCACTTATATTTTGAAAGTTTTAAAAATACTACTAAAAATAAACAAAACCTTTTCATGGATTCCCTTTTACTCAGAGGTTAAAGCCAGTGAATTCCCTTGAGTGATACCAAAAGTCTAGTTTTTTTACCATTTCCAAGCATTTACATAAAAACCATTGGTAATTAACAAAAATAGCTTTGATTTCATTTACCGCTATGGTAACAACATAATGTTAACTGGAATTTCTAGTGTATTCAAATTTAAATGATGAAAGCAAACTGGGCGCAGTACTTTAAGGAAGTGACCGGGGTTCGAATTGCGAACTTTTTACATGGTAACCTGTTGATTTAATCACACGCCCAAATGTATTTTCGTCAAACCGGAGTTACGTTGTACAAAGCGCCCTAAAACTGATACTGGGGGCAGTACCTTTCTTTCAGATTCTATCAATACTAATATATGTCTTCTTTCACGCATTTCGTGGTACATTTTTGCTATTGTCTGATATTGTTTTGCTTCTATCTTTCTTTTGATTTGGAATGCTCTTGATATTTCAAACTTGTTCTATTGCCTGGTTTCTGTTGTTTAAGTTTAAAGTCTTATTTCATTTGATTTACATTCATTGTCACTAAAGCTTGCTATTATTTTCAATTTTTATTCATTTCTATAGATCAAAGCCTATGTTTGTTTGCCATGCACTGTCTTCTTTCCAAAATTTATCCTTGTAGGAAGAGGCACTGGCTGTTATACATGGTACAACGATGATAGAAAATGTTCTAGTATTTTCTTGTGTGTTTTAAACTCTATGTAAATATATTTGAAATATGGTGAACGACAAAAAAATCAACGTAACTAAGTTTAGAACTGTCAGTTTCATGTTTTCACCATCGTAAGCTTTAGCAGACGATGGTGAAAACGTGAAACTGAAACAATGCTGAAACAATAGCTGTAATATTCTAATGTTATTGAGCACTGTCGATAGCTAATAATTACTTCGATACTGGTATATTTGAAATAAATAACTGAATTAATTATTATTACTTATGAAAATCAAATAAACCTCTAGTAATTAGCAGATGTGATGCCAATGATTGGTTTATCATAATCAATAAAAGATACTTTACTACTTTTGATAGGAATTTTTTCAATAAAAATTGCTGAGCTCCACCAAAGTACAATTTTTTGAATAGCTGAAATATGTAGTTTTTGTATTTAAATGTACCAAAATAATCAAATGACTCCAAACTACGTATTTTCATAAAAAAGGCCTAGAGGTTCAAACGGTCATTTCTTATATTCTTTAAGAACTTTTGGGATTCATCCCTTTTGATAATACCATATACTATACTGTACATATACTTATAATATTTTTGTCAAATGTATTTATAAACTAAACCCATTACTGTGTTAGATAAGTTCTATTCAGCTTTACCTGTGTAAGGAAAAATTTTGCTATTCGTATGTGCACTGCATATCCGAGACAGATCTAGAATTGGCCTGAGCCATCCAAAAGTCATTCCTCTTCACCAGGTACCACCACACAGGGTGTTTGATAACTGTAAAAGAGATATCAAAGTCCTTTTTTCTTTCTATTTGCAATCTTAAAATACGATTTGATGACATCTAGTGCAATTAGGCAGCCGAAAGCCAATGGCGAAGTTATCTTAAATAACATTTTTGTCGTCATCCAACAAAGAACTTCTTTTTGTAAAATGTTCCATTTTGTTGGGTTATTGTTAACTTCACGACCTTTATTTTTCAGAATACTTGGCTTCATTTTAAAAAGGGCAGTACGTCTCTACCCAGCCTTGGATTAAGCTTACACATATAAATTAATGATTCCTTTCTAACTCAGCATTTTGACGAAGAGAGAAGGTCCAGAAATTTACTTTCTGCACTTTTCGAATCGACAATTGCAACATATGCTTCAGTTCGAAAACCTTTTATGTGTGTTACTTCATTGTCATTGATGTTTTTCCAATTACGTTTGTCCGTGAAACCATTAACACAGGAAAAGAAAATTCTTTCGTTCAGTACTTCATCAGACACATTATAACTGGGTAAACAACTTGTGACAAGTAATATAATTTCCTTGAAACTTTTCAAGGCCAATAAACTGTCGGAGCTCTTGTGCAAATTGTGTACGTTTGCCGTGGTTAATCTGTCACTTTCTGTACTCTTTGAAACTGATTATTTTGATATAATGTTCTGAAATAGTGTTGTACATTATCCTTCGGCGTTACTTTTTATTTTCAACATTGAAAAATGTTGAGCGGATCCTGGAATGTCAAAGATCTGCCTTTACACAGTGACAATGGAAATTACTCTACCAGATGTATTTTATGGAGATATTTTATTCTTTTAACAAGTTTGGAAACTTATGAAAATGTATCATGAAAACGGGCTTTTTGAATTTTCACCAGTAAACAAAAAGTAATATCCTCTTCTGACAAGTCATTTTGACGTACTCGAGGTCAACCTTCTAAAATTTCTTTGTTTTAATGATAAATTACCAGATATGTAAAGGAGAGCAACAGGTGGAAAATTTTACAGCAACCTAGGATTTAAGACGAAAATATAGAATTTAATAAAAGTGGAAATTTTGATAATGAAGCAGTAAGATTGGTGTACTGACTGTAGTATATATATAGTACGTAGATCATTACAATTCTCTGTATGAATATGTATGGGAATATTTTTTATGAGTCCTTGACTATGCGAAGAGTGATCTCATCAATATACTGATGTGCATGAACACCAGTTCTAAACTAATATTGACCCCTGAATTCGAAATGTCTTGTGAAACAAGAGAGTCTCACCAAGTGGTGTGCGTTATAGTTTTTAGTGGTTGTAAAATGTCAGAGATCGAATATTTATAAAAATATTGGAATATTTCATGATTTGATAAGTTCATGTCATCACTTCATAAGAAAAAATATGAGAATATATTCCAGATAACCTAGGGGAGGAAACATCCCTCGGACAGGATCTAAGAAGTAAGAAAGGTGCGAGAGCGGCATCCGAATACCATCCGAGAGCAGCATAAGAATAATTTAATATTGCATTTTGTCCATGCCCTCGTTTACCATTGTTGGAATAAGCCTTTGACATGATGGAAAGAACTCGCCCTACTCTTTTGTTTTGTGAGTCATTGTTGAGGTGCCCTTGGTTAGTGATAATTTGGTATTTCCGATTTTTATTCAACTTCTGGTCAATCAGTGAATAAAATATTCATCGAAACTGTCCAATGAAATGGTGAGAATTTCTTGAATGAACAAAAGCAATGAAATGCTCACATCCGTTTCCGATCTGCGCAGCGAAGAGCTGCGCAATCAACCATCGAATATTGATCATTAATGGCAGAAGGTTTTGAGTTATGGTTTGTGTTCACTCTAACGGAGAACGAATTTAATGGAACCTGTTGGTGATAGAATGATCTCAGGAGAGCATGTATATACCTTCTTTTAGACTATAAGATTAATTTTCTTCACGCGAAAGACAGGTAAGGGTCTGGTGTTAGTTTATACCCACAGTTATGATTAGCCAAACATGCGTTTTACTCAACCTTGTCTTGGTCTTACACGCAGTTTGTGGTCCCGCGCTTCTTTCGCTCCTACAAAACATGTTCTCCAATTCGGATTTTTTGAAACAGAAAGGACAAACAGTTTAAGGAATAACGTATTCTCGCCGCCTTAGTTGGTATGAGCTTAGTTTTGTGCGGTATTTTTCGCTAGAATGCCTTTAACAATGTTCGTGTTTTGTATTTTGTATCGTGATCTTTCCTAGTGTGCCAATCCAAACATTGGATGAGACAGAACCCGGGACGGGGTATACTTGAAAGGCACGAAACTGTATTAAGTTTATTTTTCATTCCATTACGAATCTTGCCTTCATGTTCACCTTTATAGTTGCCAAATAATTCTATGAGTTATGTCAGCAGACGCTCCATAAAAAGTTATTTATGATTTGCAGTGTAATAAGCCATAGGTAAAGGCTTTTACTGCCAAAAACACAAGACTGTACAGTGTATCTGAACCAACAAAGTACATGCATTGTACATTGTTGGTTCAGATAAATGTAAGGAAAGTCCTTTACAAAATCAATGATACTCTTACTTACAGTGAAAAACACTAGCAATCATGGAATGAACGAGGAGAGATTCAAGACCCGGCAGGTAATCTTTTCGCAATGGTTGAATAATCTGTTTGATGCCAGTGTGGCAACAGATGAATATAAAGCCACGGAGCTTTTGATTTAATGTAGGTATATGAAATTCCAGTGAAATTAACATGCTACCAATGGCGCCTTTTTAAACCACGAATAACTATTATCAGCTACGGTAGAAGGCAACGATGCGGGCATGTTTTTACTTCGCATTCTCCACATGGCATCTCTAATTTATTCATACCAGGTAAGACTGTGCCTGAACCCCTATCATATAAACTGATAAGAACATTTTTTTCGAAAAGATTGTGGTGGTATTATCGACTGGTATTCACAGCACAACATTCATCGGATTGGTTGAAAAGGGACTGCCTTCAGTTTTATTTAGAGAATCTGGCAAACCTGCCTATCCAATAACTTAATTCGATCGCTATTCTAAGTATGTTTTTTTCGGTAAGTGCCATCTTTCTTGGACGTGTTTTCCACTGTGAGTGGTAAGTACTGATTGCACGATATAGTTGTGTGGAATGCGATCAAAAGGAAACCATTCTTGTCATACCATCAAAAGTTGTTTTGTCTTTATTTGCAAACTAGAATATCCAGCACAGTTGAACTGTTAAAGATAGTTACTTTTAAATCGTGTTTTTAAAACATATAATTTAGGACTTGAGCAGTATTAATGTATTTATTTCATGCATTTCCCCATAAAATTTGTACTGCATGATTGTTTATGCTATGCACGTGGCGCATTTTTGGGTGAAAGAAAAAATGTCTTTGTTGTATCACCCAAACAACCTACTTTGTCACAGCAGGCGCAAAAACGTTTTATATTAAATTTCACAAATAATTTGAACCCGTTTTTGGAACATCCTTTTCTTGGTGGAATACTAAGGAAGAAGAAGAAGAAGGGTCTAATTTCTAATTTGTAAGTACCCAAAGAGCTTGGGTTTGTATGTTGTGGCAGTAAATTGGTACTGCTAGTGGGACAAATTTTGAAATATTTTTATTTCAAGTCAAACAATTGAAAAAAACTGCCAGAAATGCCAGTTTATTTATACAGAATAAATCTGGAGCTCTTAACTCTATAGCACTAAATAGACAGAATGACCCACTTTTTGAGAAGGCTGTTGCTTTCTGTGAGTATTTATCTGTTAATATAGCAGTGGCAGGCTCAAATAAGATACAAAAACTATTTATGAAATTGATGTATTTATTATAGTTTTTTTGAAAGTAAAAAAATATCGCTGAGTTGTAGTCTCTAACTTTTCACGTCTGAAATTGGATTTGCTAATACATTTTAAATTTATTTTTTATCTTTTACCTTTATTTGATTTGATGTGTTAGATGTTTAAAGAGCAGAGAAGATTTCCTGTCAATGACATGTACCAATTTGAAATATGTAGTTATTATCATGCTGAGGATAAAGGAAGGCAATTTAGGGGCATAATATGATTGGTACCAACTGGATGGTGTATAAATTTTTATCTTAATTGAAATAANGCTCAAATAAGATACAAAAACTATTTATGAAATTGATGTATTTATTATAGTTTTTTTGAAAGTAAAAAAATATCGCTGAGTTGTAGTCTCTAACTTTTCACGTCTGAAATTGGATTTGCTAATACATTTTAAATTTATTTTTTATCTTTTACCTTTATTTGATTTGATGTGTTAGATGTTTAAAGAGCAGAGAAGATTTCCTGTCAATGACATGTACCAATTTGAAATATGTAGTTATTATCATGCTGAGGATAAAGGAAGGCAATTTAGGGGCATAATATGATTGGTACCAACTGGATGGTGTATAAATTTTTATCTTAATTGAAATAAAAAAACATTAACATTTTAAGTTTACATTTACTCAAAACACAAAAATAATGCAGAAAAATCAAATGGATGTAGATTATTGGATAGGAAAAACCTGGAGAAAACTATCAATTGTACCCAATTGGGGAGAAAGATCTCTAATAGCAATGTTAAAATAGAAGAACTATTTTGCAGTAAGATATGTTGCTATTCATTGTATGTACAGGAAGCTGCCAGATGCAATGTTCTATGGATTACTAACAGTGTTAGAGTAGTGTATAAGTAATGTGATAAAGGGTAGCTTTTATTTCATTGGAAGTGAATGTGGTAGTTTTAATGCTTGTTGTTTGTACATAATAAAACAATACCTTTGCATTCTTGAGTTTTAAAGTTCTGTTGTGGCATCAGAAATTTAAACAATCTTAGTGTGATATTTCTATAGTCATACTAAACCAATCCAATAACATGTTAAAGAAGACTTTCAGTTTCTAATCAGCTGGGTACACATTGTTCCTTGCAGTGTAGTAACAAAAGTTTTCTTTGACATCAACCAATTCTCCACTTACACACAAGCACAGTGAAATGTTGGACCACATCACCTTCATAAAGTTGTTCTAAAATAGCTACATGCCAAAACACCATGCACATAATTCCAAGACACCAGTCACTTAATTTTAATCTTATCAGGAAATATTAGTGATCCTAAATTAATTGTTTTTTTGTAATAAATATGCTTTTATTTCTTGCTTTGAATTGTCCAAATAGAAAATTATTTTTGTAAAAAAGTTAGTGCTGGACTTCACATTTTGAACATTATATTTGTTTAGCCTAATATTCACCTATGTAAAATTGTACCTGTAAAAAAATTATCAAACATATAGTAGAAAAAATCTGAAAAATATCCTCATCGTTGAAAAATGGAAGTGTTACCAAGATTTTTGGTTGGAATTTCCCCTGTGTTTGAGATCAAGATATCATTTTGTTGCATTAAGTAAAGGTAGTAGGCATAAGTGTTGCAGAAGCATTTCTCTTGTAAGAAAGCTGTTTTGATGACAGTATTGTAAAAGGATTTTTTATTTCAAAAAGAGAATGAAGCTGTTGCCATGTCATTTCTTTTGCATTTTCAATGCTAGATTTGCTTTCATGGCAAGACCAGATAAAATTAATTTATACCACCATTTTATAGGTAGTGCAAGGCACAAAGATTTAGGAAGAGAAAAAAAAATTAATTAATGCACATTCCCATAGATACCAGACACATATTTTTTTTACTTCTATCATAAGAATGTACACATTGGTAGCTGAACAATTAAACAAATTTAAATACACCTTTGTTGGTATGATAAAACTTCTTGAGGTAAAGATAACTTTAGAAGCAGCAGACAACACAATTACATTTAGAACCTGCTCATATAATTTTGGATGATTTTCCAATAATCTGAATTAAGTGGCAGTTAGTAAAAAATTGATATAAACTTTGTAATTTGTAGAGCTATGCCTACCTTTCAGTCAGAAGAATAAGAAGAAATTCATGTTCAAGTTTCACCCTCTCCATATTGAAGACAAAAACAATTTGTATGAAATCATCATCACCATATTTGTCATAAATTGTTTTATATAGCAGGTCATAGAAAAGTGGCTTGAAGTAGCTTGAATTCTCTTTACCCTGCATTAATAATAAAACTAATGGACTTGTGTTTTTTTCATTATGACCAGTGGGCCAGAAAAAAGGCTTTCAGATGTTAACTTGTAATAGTATGTGGCTTAGTATTAGAATAAAACTCTGTCATATGTAAGTGCAAAGGCCTGTTTTCTAAAGGAAAACAAATAATTTGAATATTAACAAGTGTTATTATAATGTGTGCTAAAAATTTGTGTACCAAACTGGGTTGAGACCTTTGTAATTGGCTCTCATAATTTTGTTATTCAGTTGGTGGACCTATTTGTGCTTTTTTCTTTACCAGATTGTATTGAAGACATACCTTTTGTCAAAATGATCCACTAAAGTCTCTCCAGGCCCAGTTTGCTGCACACATGTTTTTTATTTCTGATGGTCATTTGTCTTCCTATTATAGTGTTATGGCTTCACCTGGTGTTCAGCATAGTTACCCAAGAGATTCATTAGTGGCATTTTCTTCACATTTACAAGAGCCAAAGGTAAAAGAACAAATTTGTATGTTTTCCTTGAAAACCCATTTTTTGCATGGAAAATATAATTTTTTCTTGATTATTAACAATAATCTTAGAGAGAGATAGATATGATCAATCTCTCCATACACTAAACCTTTAAAGCTTGAGTACACTTTAGGCATGTCTTAGTTAAGCAAATATTAATTACTTAAAGGCAGGTAAATTTTTTTGGAAATGTTTTTAAATAAATTGATTTGTCCATTTTACTTAGATTGATTATCATCACATTTTTTAATTTTTTCTTGTAGATCAAATTTAAGAAGAAATAAATAGAATATGAAGACAATTATTACAGATAACATTGGTCAATTAAAATTTTTTATTTTTATGACCCAAGTTTGTGCATATAAGCATAAAAACAAATTTGTTGGGGGTTATAACCCAATTGGTGGTCTTCTCCAAATTAGGTTTTCAGCCCTTTGACTGATCCCTGCACTACTAAGAAGTGCAATTAATTTACCCAGTTCCTTGAATCCCTGCAACTTAACAGTTTTCCACAATTGTAGGGTTTGTTTTGGCATCTTGCCTTCACTAGAGCCATGCTATATATACATATAATCAGTTAAGCAATAGGTTACACAGAGATTAATACATCTGACCAGAAGTGGGCTACCACAAGTTTTTAAATACCCCAAGTTAATAAGCTCTCTGACTGGCATGTTAAGGCCCCCATTGTATTTTTAAGATAACTGAAAAAATTGGTAATTTATTGAATAGAAACCCACATTACCCTTCAGTTCATTTTGCAGCTGACTTAGAACATCTGGTCTTGGTACATGTTTATGAGATATGAAGATAAAAATTCTAGTTAGAGGTTAACTCAGTATTACACAGTGGAGGAAACATGGGTCAACCATCACATTATGACACCTTCCTTCAAATTACATTTATTCATCTGTCAGGTCCAACACATGCTAGCATGTAAACCGGACGTTAAACCGAATATGATGATGATGATGATGAGGTCTATGGCTTAAGGCAGAGAGAACTTTATGAATAATACTTAAAACTTAGTTTAGATAAAATAAGGAATGAAGAGCTATACATTATTACACATATAGCTCTTCATTCCTTATTTTATCTAAACTAAGTTTTGTTGATTTTTTGTCATCCACCATTTATTATTATTATTATTATTATTATTATTATTATTGAGTGGTAGAGCAATATGAGCCCATGGGGGACTCAGGGGTAGAAACCCCAGCAAACCCATCCGACTACCAGCCCAATAAGGGTAAACTGGGTGCATGCATCACACCCAAGTGTGTGCGATATTGATGTACATAAAAAAA
>RDPX01000004.1:6422790-6494536 GCA_003991215.1 Morbakka virulenta
CGAGAGTGGTTGAGGAGAGAAAGGAGAGATTGATGGAGAAGGCTCTGCATGGTAGGTTCTTTCGGGAGATGGATGAAAATGCAACAGAGAGATCAGTACAGTGGGTTAAGGGTGGTTTCCTTGCAAAAAGCACAGAGGCATTTGTGTTTGCTGCTCAAGAGCAAGCA
Source organism: Morbakka virulenta (assembly GCA_003991215.1). Classification (NCBI taxonomy): domain Eukaryota; kingdom Metazoa; phylum Cnidaria; class Cubozoa; order Carybdeida; family Carukiidae; genus Morbakka; species Morbakka virulenta. Next base: position 6,422,958 of record RDPX01000004.1, read on the forward strand.
TTGAGGACAAGGTTGGCGCAGTCGAAGTGGGATGGCGGTGTTAGTCCTATGTGTCGCATCTGCGGAATTGAATCTGAGTCAGTTTGGCATGTTGCATGTGGGTGTAAGCTACTGGCTCAGAAGGAGTACAAGAGGCGACATGATAGGATGGGATTGGATTGAGAATATATTGGGAGCTGTGCAAGAAGTATGGGTTGAAATGTGCAGGGAAATGGTTTGAAGAGGTGCCTGACAACGTTAGAAAGAGTCAAGATGGTAGGTTTGAAGTTTGGTGGCATAGATCAGTGGAGACAATGCAACAGGTGGAATGTAATCATCCAGATGTTGTTGTTGTTGACTGCACTAAGAAGAGATGGCTGGTTGTAGATTTTGCTGTGCCTTCCGATCGAAATGTGACAGCTAAGGAAGAAGAAAAGGTCACTAAGTATTCTCCCTTGGCCCAACAAATCCAAAAGTTACATAGCGTATGTACCAGCGTTGTTCCAATCGTCGTGGGAAGCTTAGGAATGGTAACAAAGTGCTTGGAGCGCAGTTTGAAAGAGTTGGGCATCCCTGATGTTTTGTGGACTCCAAACATCTACCATCATTGGAACCACCAACATATTGAGGAAGGTGCTTAACCTCTAAAGCTACTGGTCAGTAGCCGGGGTTAAGTTTTCTCATCTGGCAGGTGAATACCATCTCCCTGTGAGGGCTGTCATGCTGGACATGAACTTTGATATTATTATTATTATTATTATTATTATTAAATTACCTGCACAGTTTTTGTTGGTATAACTGGAGTTTGAGGCTGAATTTCAAGTTTCAACTCTTGACCTTAGATGTTCAGCACATATCGCAAAGTTTGAGGAGGTCCAAGCAAGCAAGCCTTCTGTAGGGTACTGAAGTAGATCTTAGGGCTTATTCTATTAATCCAGTTTTGAAAGCCCTTCGATATAGTTCCTAATGCACCAATGATTATCAGAATCACTTGGACATCCTAATAGTGATCTATTTTCTCCCTTTCCTTCTCAATAACACAAGTGTCAAAAGGATATGCAACATCTATAATCTTACAATTCCTTGATTCTTTTTTTAACACAACTATATCTGGTTTTGAATGTTCAAGTACCTTGTCAGTTTGTATTTTCATGTCCTACAATAACTTAATCTTCTCATTGTCAACAACCATTTCTGGTTGGTGATCACACCACTTCTCAGTATGCTCAAGATTATAGTTTTTGCATATCTGCCAATGAATCACTTGAGCAATTTTGTCATGTCACCACTGTTTGTACTGTTTTTGTGCAAGGTTTTTGCACTCTGAGACAATATGAGAAACAGATTCTTCATGCTCGCCACAGATTCTACAATTCACAGAAATATCTTCCTTATCAATTTGGTGCCTTGTTGATCTTGTTCTAAGTGCCTGTTCTTGGGCTGCCATTATGGTAGAGGTTACAGGCCCTTGGTGGCTTTTTTCAGGTCAACTTTCTTTAACCAGTCCCAGCTCATAGCATCCCTAAATTGGGTATTATCTAAAAACACACACTTTGTAGCTTTTTCGCTTTCAAGTTGTTTTACCACTTTTCCATTGTGGTTTCTTTATCTATTCCTGGATCAATTATCGATTCTTTCTGTATTTCTTTAAGCATCACTTCCTCACTGTTATGGACATACTTGTACAGGCAGTTTTTCTCAATATGGACACAATCTTCCACACTGATCAAGCCTCTACCTCCTGCTCTCTTGATGTATAGGCAGTCTACATCACCTTATGTGTGGAATGCATTATGCATTGTTAGCAACTTGCATGTTTTACAATCGAGTTCTTTTGATTCATTTACTTGCCACACTAAGATACCTGCAGTGTATCTTATAATCAAAACTGCACTGCATTTATTGCCTTAATTATTTTTTCTGCTATTCAATTTACATTTTAAGATCCTTTTAACTCTTCTCAGATATTCTGACTTCACTTTAGTTTTTAATCGCTCCATCCTTGATGCTATCTGCTTCAAGGATTCCTAGATACTTGTACCCATTTTAAAGATCGATTTCATTGATTATCTCACCCAAAGGAATTTCTTTACCTTCACTTCTGACATGCTTCCCTTTTTGCCCATCACTAGAACACCACATTTGTTGATACCAAAATCCATTCTTATATCATCACCAAAGATTCTGACCAAGTTCATGAGAGTTTTGAGTGTTTTTTCTGTTTTGCTGAACAACTTTAAGGCATCCATATACAGTAAATGATTAATAGTGGTCCTGATTGATGGAACTGGAAGCCAGCTTTAACTTTACGTAATATAAGTGTTAGTGGTATTAGACAGGTAACAAAAAGAAATGGGGATAAACGGAAAAATTTATTTTATCTCCCTGAAAGATACCACATTTTATTTTCACTTTTCCGATTGACTTTCCACCAGATGTCAGTTGTTTATTTTTCTAAGTAAAACTTTAATAATCTACAAATGTGGAACCATATCAAATGCCATCATGTAGTCAATCCAACCCATCGCTAGGCCAACCATTCTTCTCTTACAACTCTTTATTATGGCCTTATCGATGAGCAGTTGATCTTTTGTGCCTCTCAATTTCTTTTTACAACCTTTTTGTTCCTTGAGCAAGAGACCATGTTGTTTCCAAATGCTTATGGATATTTCAGAAAGGATGCTGGTAAATAGCTTCTACATCAATGCAAGGCAAGTTATGCGTCTGTAGTTGGTTACTTCATTACCCTTAGATTTATCTTTCATTATGAGTTCCCTTTGTAAGCCAAGGTGGGACAACACCACTTATTAGGAAATCATTGTACATTACTGCCATGCACGAGTGTAGTGATTTCACATTCTTCAACCAGTAACCTTGCATGCCATCTGGCCCTGGCAATTTCCAGTTTGTGATTTTGTTAGTTTGTTAGCTTGTATTTTCAACATCTCAGTTGTTATGGTTGTGTGTTGGCTGCTTATTTGTGTTATTGTCTACCTCTTTCTCAACATTCTTAACCCATTCAGCATTTTTGTTACATCACATCCTGCTCCCAGATTGCCCTATAAAAAAGGTTAGTAGATTCTTTATCAGGTGTCTCATCATTCCCTCTTTCTATGCCTTCCAAATTCTCAAACAGTCTTTTCTGATTATTTTTAAGAAGTCTGTTTTGTTGGAGCTGCTCATTCCTATCGTCATATCTCTTAATCTTTTCTTTTTTTTGCTACAGCCCTTTGCTTTAGTTCCTCGATGACTGCTTTTATACCTTTTCTTTTAACATTATACTTTAAGTAAAGTCTGTGTTTCATACCTTCATTTCTCATGGTGTCATTTTTCAAACCCTCAAGTTTTCCTATTTCTCTTCTCAGATCTGCAATCTGTTTAGTTAGATGTTTCTTCCACCATGGTTCTTTTTTCTCTCTGGGGTGACTTTTTTTACACCAAGTAGTTTACTAACTACACATTGTGTAGCCTTCAAGATTTGATCACACTGGAGCAGGTCATTTGCTTCCAAGTAAGGAATGACTTTATCAACCTCTGCTGTCATTTATCTAAGTTTCTTCCTGTCAATGAATCTAAAATTTGGTGGGTCTTCTACCTCCTCTTCCCTCAGTTCCTGTTGTATCAACCGCAGAACCTTTATATCATCATCTCCTAAACTGTCTCCTTTCATTCTATCTTCAACATTTTCCACCATGTTTACTTCTGTAGTAGTTTCTATTACCTCATCTGTATCATCTTTTTTTCAGTCATAGTAGTATTTTCCTCAGCTGTGTCTCCTTCCAGATTATGGTCATGTTGTTCGAGCTCAATATTAACTGTCTTTTAATTTCCTAAAGTTCAATCTCAGACAACCAGGCATTAGTTCTAATCACTCTTACTTGCCCTGCTAGCTTCTGCTCAGACTACTCAAACAAACTTCCTTCTTTCCAGATCTTAAGCATCCTTTGCCTGTAACCTCTAAGATTGGAATTACTTTGGAAAAAATACTTCATGACAATTTTGTTCACTTCCTTAGTCCAAGTTGACCTTTGTTTTGCATTACGAGGATTTCGTTGGATAACTACCTGAGAAGCCTCATTCATTCCCCTGCCAGATGAGGGACCTTTTATAGAAAGTTCCAGCCCCATTCACAGCCTTAATGTTTTGATTATTTTCAGCACTCATATTTGCGTATATGGAATGGTTTGTGTAAGGTTTTCCTTCCCTAGTATTTTTATTGTGACACCATCTCTAAGAGAGTTGCTAGTCAAAGCTAAAGACCCAATCCTGACCATGAGACTTGGTTACACCCCACCAGATGTCAACCTGGAATTTACTACCATGGTTGGTTTGTTCTTAAGAGTTTTCCTTCTGTTAGGATGGCTGCCAACCAAGGCTGATGAACCCTATCCTGGCCATAGAAAGATACAAACTGAGACAGGCTAGCCCCCACCAGACGTCAACCCAGTATTTCATGGCCGCAAGGAGAGCTAACAGGTACTACACCTTGCTCAAGGGTGACCTGGAGGTAGTTGTGGCAAAGGTTAACCTCATTCACCCATGTTGAAACTCCACAACCGGATGCAGTTTAATGTCAATACCTAGGACAAATATTTTATTTTTATTATAATTATTCATTGTTCACTAGACATTAATGTTGAGTGCTTGTTGTCAACTGGATAGTAGACCAAGTCCCTTGGGTTTAGGTATCCAGTACTTTCCTTAATATCTTTGCATTTTCTGAAAGACAAGCTATTTTGTATCCCTTCAGCAAGTTCTTTACAGTCATTCCCAGAGCACCAATGGTTATTGGCATTATCTTGGCTTCTTTTATATTCCGTAACCACTTTATGCCCCTCTTAAATTCTTGATATACCTCAATTACTTTATTTTCATATTTAAAAAAGTTTATTGATAATGATAATAAAAAAACCCTTTTAGTATCATTATTTCTTCCCGTCATCACAACATAGTATCCTGAAAAAATAAATATGTATCACGTTTCCTGAATCACTGAATATTCATTCAAACCCTGGATCTTCATGGTCTGATCCTAGGTTTTGAGATAACTTCCAGTTAACAATTTGATCTAGCTGTGAACACTTAGATACAATGTGTGCAATGTTTCACCCCACATGGTCTACATTCTTTTGATACATTTTCTTTGTAAATGATGTTCTTTATGAAGTTTGTTCCCACTGCTTTTTCATGTGCTGCAAATATAGTGCTCTCTGTTTCATTCTTTAATCCTATCCTTATCCATTAAATCTTTTTGTAGCAGCAGTTTATCTACGCACCCATTAAGCTGTTCTGTATTCTGACGTCTTCATACTTTAGGGTCTTTGATTTCATTTGTTATCATTCATTGCAATCATTCGTGCAATCATTCGTGCAATCATTGCAATCATTCGTTATCACATACCTGCACTTCATACAGCCACTTCAGCAAAATCAAACTTCTCCCTCCATCCTGCCTTGTTAGATACAGTCTGTTCACATTTCTTTTTGGGTGAAATGCACCATACATGGTCAGTTCCTTTCTTCTTTTTCATTGTTGTGTATTTTGTTGTAGGAGGCAACTAATATTTGGGGAAATAATAATAATAATAGTAATGATAATACCCCCTGTAAGATTCATTTGTGTGGAGCACTATCAAATGTTTTTTTATAATCAATCCAACCACAACAAGTTATTGGGCAATGATTTGAAGCCGGGGGCTACAGTTTCATTGTTTTTTGCTATAAAGTATATTGTTCTAGCACATGGCCAACTTGGTGTTTTATCAGGATGTGTTAAGCACTGTGTTTAGCAAATTTGTTAGAGTTGCATGAGCTTGTGCAAATGTATATAACCAATAGTTTGGTATTTTGTCAAACACATTTTGTTGATATAATTTATTGCACTTATAAAGGTGCCATAATCTTTATCCTTTTATTTGATTCTTGTCTCCTAGGTTTGAGTAACTTTACTTTTCTGGCTTTTCTACTCTTGGGATCATTACCTTTTTGAATTTCAGAGAGGATAGAAATTTCACCTCCTATCAGCACAATTTCTTTCACAATATTATTTTTACATTTTGGTTTTTTTTGTGATGATTTATCATGTGAATTTTGGGAGACACTGCTGATAATATCATCATAGTAGGCATTGTTATACAGGCCTCTCAGTATTGTGACATCACCATTCTCAGCACTTGATACTTCCTCAAAGGGTATATCATCATGGAAAGATTTACTATGTGAACTGACAGTATTATTGGTTCCCAAGACTCTTTTTGCATTTACCTTGATTTTGTTTCATTCTGTGTTTGTAAGGCAGTTATTCCTCATAATGACTAGGTTGTTAGTCCATATTACTTGTGAGTTCCTTATTATGATTTTGCCAAGTATTGAAAATATTACTGTTAAGGTTTCCAGATGGTTTCTCAAAAGACATATAAAGGGATACATAGCTTCTTTAAAATCCTCTCTAGTCCATTTAATTCTAGGGTTTTGGGAGGGGTTTTTTATCATAATATTTTACCTGAAGGGCTAGGCATTGAGTTTACCTGAGCCTGTTGACCCTAAGTTTGCTTTGGACAGATTGCTAGTTCAGTCGTGTATTTTTTTACCTTGGGCTGGTTCAGCACCCCTGATGGATGTACTCATTGCTCATGCATGCAACAAGCAATTTGATATGACATCAATCTGGTCAGCATTTCTTTGTTTTCTTGCATTGTTGTCTTAATACCAAGAGGTAAATTGTTGGTTGTAACATTGCAGTATTTTTTTGAGACACCACCTCAATGTTTGAAATCACTTTTCCTTCTCCTAAATTGACTGCCAATCAAAGCTAATGAGCTTCATATACTCAGGGCTAACAGGTTCAACACCTTGTCCAAGGGTGACCTGGAGGTAGTTGTGCCAAAGGGTAACTTTCATTGCCTACATCAGTACTCCACAAGTGAATGCATTTTAACATCATACCCAGGACAGATATTATTATTATATTTATGTTATTTTATATTATTTTATTTTTTATTATATTATATTACATTATATTATTATATTATGTTATATTATATTCTATTTTATTTGATTTGAGGAGCCATGGCTTATGGTCAGTGCAGTTGCACCATAACCAAGAGGTTCTGGGTTCAATTCCCTGAGTGGGCAAAAGAACTTCACAAAAGAAAAAGCCTTTGGTTAGCATCAGGAAGGGCATCCTGCCAAAAACAAAAAAGTCCATCTGAAGGGCACTGTCTTGAACCCCAGTTACTGGGGAAAAATGACATTAAGATTATTATTATTATTGTTGTTGTTGTTATTCATACAGATTAAGACACGTCAGTAAATGTTCATTAATAAAAAGTACTATAAAACCTTAAGAGATGGATATTAAAAGAGAAAAAGTATGGGACAATTACTAAGAAACCAATGGTGTAAATATGAAGAACAAAAAAAGGCACTCACACACAACTATCAAAATTTGGGTCAGAGTCATGCAGCTTAAGTTAAACTGTATAAAATTTACTTAAGAAGATTAGTAAAACCCTAAAAAGGTTTCAAAAATTGTGGGTTTTTTTAAATATCTTTGAATTATTTTCTTTGTATTGTTTTTAACACACACACACACACACATATATATATATATATATATATACTTTTTTGCAAGCCAAAATTATTCACTGTCATATAATGTTAAAACCAATGTAAAGAAAATAATTCAAATACATTTGAAAAAGCACAATTTTAGGAACCTTTTAGAGTTTTACTAATCTTCTTAAGTAAATTTTATACAGAGAGAAATGATATGACCTAAACATTGCCAGAAAAGTTTGAGCTATTCCCTAGCTGTTAAAGTTTAGCATAAGTACTCCATGTTATACCATACATTGATTAATTTTTAATTTACAGATAAACCAAGAATATTCTGGTCTTGATACATTTTATGAATTGAATTTTTTTTCAATCTAGAGTCCATGTAATTGTTCACATTGTTGTCAGTATTGTGATGATCGAGGTGTACAGGCCCAAGTATCATCAAGGTTACACTGTAGTGAATTTCACCATGCATCATCCACTTGTGGATGCTCAGTGAGTGCAGCTAGATGCACAAGATCACAGCATTGCTGTCCTTCCACCATAAAGTAAGTTATTGTTTGAATAACTAATTGTGCATATACATACTTTTTTACCATTAAATTGTTATAATATATGTATATATAATGTATTAAAAGTCATTGTTTACTAGTCCATGCAGTAGCTTGGTTTACAATGGCGCTAGGTTTAACTACCAAAGGCAGAAACCTGTTCTTTCAGAATACCTAGTTAAAATTTTTGCTTATTGTGCTAAAAATCTAACCACTAGGACACTGTTCAAGATAAAAAGTAATGGGTAGAAAATATTAGATGTTAAAGGGGAAAAACATAGTAACCAAACAGTTTTGTTAAATTTCTTTACACTTAATCAAGGAAGCTTTTGGCCAAGGTGTTTTATTTCATGTTTTTTGTTTACTGACAAAAAAATAGTGGTAAGATTGCATAAACATAAGATGACTCTTTAGTTTTTACTCCAGAGCTTGGTGTATTATAGTTTTTGAATTGGTGACAAAATGTTAGAAAATCCAGATGGATTGGATGTACTGTCAAAACAGAATATTTGAGTGGAAATAGATTCTATGTTATTTAGTGTAGTATTGATAGTTTGTGGTTCATCATAATAGTAATTAGAGTATTTAATAATGCTAAAATTTTAAACTGAGGAATAGCCTTGCTTGGCAGTTTAGAAATTTTTAAATGTTAACAAAGAGTTAGATATGGACATGTAGTGGTATTTTATTATCAGGTTAAAGTACTTGGTTATTTAAATAGGGTTGAATTGGGGTGCAGACAAGCTGTTTTTAAAGCTTTGTTGTACCCATTTGTTCTTATTCTTGGTTTTATGTAATTTTTTTGTTGTTGTTATAGTACACCACTCCCACACCAGACATGCAGTTGCCACGGAAATACAAATGGTTATACTCCAAGACAATCATGCTCGTGTGGAAATCAACAACATCAACAAAGTGCATTCAGCCCTCTTCCAAATTTTTACAGCCCTTATTCAGTCCAGCACATATCACTCAATGCACCTACAGGGGTACCATACACACCACCATTACCAATATCAAATGGATATGGCTATACACAAGTACCACCAGTTATGACACATCCACCAGATACTTATCCAAATTTTTCTGAAGATATTCAAGCAGAGATTATGGTATGCTTATTTCTTTCCTTTGTAGTTTTTTGTCCCAACAGTTACAAAGTTTGTCAAACTTTTAAAGTGTATTACTTTACTCTACAGTTAAATTTGAATTTTATCAAGCTTGCTGCCACCAGGGGTTTGTTTTTGGTTTGTTTACCATTTATTTTAGTGCCATTTTACGTAAAGTAACTACCCACTAGTGTCAGTGGTTGGATTTTAAGAAGTAAAATGTTTTGGAAAACAACATGTACTGTTATTTGCACCATACCAGTAATTTTTATTTGAAGTCACATTTCAGAGGATGAAGGTCACGTGTTTAAACAACTGCAACACTTTAGTTTTTCCCTCAGGGAATCCAATTGTTGCAAGAAAATTCTTAATCATTCAAACATCACAACATCTTTTTCTCGTAAAAAGCAGGAAAGCTGCACATAGTGGTCAGGGAATTAGGCATTTAAGCAATTTACTTTTATTGCAGACAAAAAAGGAAAGAGAACATTAGTTTTACCTGACCTCTAAACCCAGTGGATTTAGGATCCAGGTAAATGTTTTCTGGGCATGTTCTTTTTGTTGAGACAAAAAAATCTTGTTATTAAATTTTGTGTTAAAATTTTTATGAAGTGACAAAATTATATCAAATGATTAAGATCAAACACAGAAATATAAACCCCAGAACTTTGTTTCCACTTGTATTTTTCACTACAAAGATTTATTACTTTCTTCATATAATTTGTGCAATGCAAGATGGAGTTTCCAGTTATTGTGTGGTAGATTTTTATTAATTTTGAATTAAAGTTTTGTTTTATAATGGCTTTAATTGTAAACACCACTACAAAAGTGTGATATTCATGGGCAAAGAGTCTAATTTTCATTGCATATGATCCCTGTCTTCTTCTTCCTCTTCTTTCGGCTTTTCCCTTTAGGTGTTGCCACAGCGGACTGTCACTCTCCACCTCTGTCTGTCCGTGGTGTCCTCGTTAACCGAGTCAGAGAATCGTCTCTTCGGTCTCCCACACTTTCCCACATACTCCTCATCCCTATGCATCACATGTCCGAACGACTTCAACCTGGACTCTCTCAACTTCTCCCCCAGCCTGACCACCCCCACTGTGTGCCGTACTGTCTCATTTCGGATTCTACCCACCCTTTTTTTTCCGATAGAGAACTGCAACATCCTCATCTCATTCACTTCCATCCTCTTCTCTTGCCTTTTCGTCACCAGAACTGTTTCCATGCCATACATCATACCTGGTCTTTCCACTGTCTTATGGATTGCTCCCTTAACTTTATTTGGCATGTCCTTGTCCCATAAGACACCTGTCATCTTTCGCCAACCATTCCATCCTGCCTGCACTCTCTTCTGCACCTCTCCTTCGCAGCCCCCCCCCCCCTATTTTCCAGCATTGATCCCAGGTACTTAAACTCTTCCACTTAATTGATCTCACTTTCGTCCATTAATGTCTTCGTTTGACTCTCTCAATCATCCAGACACAGAAACTCTGCCTTTGGCCTGCTCACTCTCAGACCTCTCCTCTCCAGTGCATATCGCCATATTTCCGGTTCATGCTCTGCCTCTTGTTTTGTATTGCAGCAGAGTACAATATCGTCGGCAAACATCATGCTCCATGGTGGTTCCCTCCTTACTTCCTCCGTAAGGTTGTCCATTGTCACTGCGAAGAGAAAAGACTGAGAGTAGAGCCCTGATGCAATCCCACTCCAACCCTGAAGCCCACCGTTGTTCCCATTGGGCACCTAACCGGAACCTCGCAATCTGAATACATGTCTTGAACTGCTTTGATATACTTTTCTGGCACTCCTGAGGCTCTCATGTAGTACCACACTTCTTTTGTGGGGACCCTATCATAGGCCTTTTCTAGGTCTACGAACACACACACCAGTGGCTGTTCCCCCTCTCTAAACTTCTCCATCAACAATCTCAGGTCGAAAATCACATCGGTGGTGACTTTACCTGGCATAAAGCCAAACTGCTCCTCACTGATAGTGACAATCCGCCTCAGCCTAGCCTCGATAACTCTCTCCCATAGCTTCATGGCGTGACTCATGAGTTTGATGCCGCGATAATTTACACATCACTGCGCAACCCCCTTTCCTTTGTAAATTGGGATAAGGGTACTTTTCCTCCACTCTTCTGGCATTGGTTGCCCCTGGATGATCTTGTTAAACAACTGGGTGAGGAACTCGACTCCAATGTCGCCCAAGGCTAAAAACGCCTCCACTGGTATATTGTCTGGGCCAACGAACTTTACCGTTTTCATTCTCTTCATGGACTTCCTCACTTCCTCCTTGTCAATGTCTGGTACCTCATCTTCATTCAATATCTGCTCACGCGACCTTCTCTCCCTGGGGTTCTCCACATTCAACCAACCTTCAAAGTAGAGTTTCCATCTTTTCAGAATGTCATTCCTGCTTTTCAAAACTTTACTGCCCTCTTCTTTGATCATTCTCACGTGTTGTACATCCCTGCTTGCTTTATATCTCTGCTTGGCTAGTCTGTAGACCTGCTTCCCTGCACCTTTCTCCTGGCGTCCAGTATACAGCTCCTTATATGTTTCACTCTTGGCCTTACCCACTTCGACCTTTACTAATCTTTTCGCTTCAACATATCTTTGTTTGCTCCCTTCATCCCTAGTGGCGTACCAATCTTTTAGCGCTTGCTTTTTCCTGGCAATCGCATTCTGGACGTCTTTATCCCACCACCAGCTATCAAGGCCTTTCTTCCTACGGCCCGATGATGTACCCAGGACACTCCTCGCTGCATCTCTCGTGGTTTCGGAAAAGTTCTCCCACGACGTCAAACCAACCTCTCGAAGAAGCAAAAGTCCTCCTGAATTTCAGCTTCTTTTAACTTCCAGCATCTGATCCTTGGTTCACATTTTTCGGCCTTCTGGTGTTTCCCTTTCAGATAGGAATCCTCAACAACCACGTGATGTTGTCTTGCCACTACTTTACCAGGGATAACTTTACAATCCTTTGCATCCTTGAGTGAGCGCCTCCTTCACAAGATGTAATCTATTTGGGTTTTTCTCCCTCCACTCTCATAGGTCACCAGGTGTTTATCCTTGTTGTTGAAAAAAGTATTCCCCCTTCCCATTCCATTGCTGAGTGCAAAATCCACGATCCTCTGCCCCTCTTAATTTCTTTGTCTATAACCGAAGTTGCCCATCACCGGATCGTCTCCATCGCTTCCTTTTCCAACATGTGCATTCAAATCAGCACCTATGATGATACGCTCAGTGCTCGGAAATCCACTTACAAGGTCCTCCAGCTCGTGCCAGAAATCATCCTTCTGCTCTTGTTCACAGCCAACTTGTGGTGCATATGTGCTGATGATGTTCGCGACCTCCTGTCCAAGTTCCATTTTGATGGCAATTAACCTGTCTGACCTCCTGATAACTTCCAACACACCATTTGAGAACTCCTGTTTCAATATTACCCCCTACACTGTTTTTGGATTCTCTGTTCCCATGTAGTACAGCTTGAAACCTTCCCCGATGTTCTTAGCCTTAGCACCTGTCCACCTTGTCTCGTGCACAGAGAGGATGCCCAGCTTCCTTCTCCTTATCATGTCCGCTATTTCACGACTCTTTGCTATCTTTGTTCCAACATTCAAGGTTCCTACCCTCACATCCACACTTTTAGAGCATAAAGCACACCAATACATAGGCTTGATTTTTAAATATTGGTGTAAATAAACCAGGTGGAATAAAAGGATTTGGTTGCAAAAATTGGTCTTGTTAAGAATGTAGGAACAGTAGTATTTTCCGCTTCTTTTCCTTTATGATTTTATAGCAGCCACATCAGTATTTGAATTCCGAAACCAGGTTGAAGAATTATTTCATCAGTTAATACCACATCACCTTTTCAAATCACCAGAAGCAGGCTAGGTTTTTGTTGAGGTTATTGTTTGGGGTTTTTTTGCATGTTTGTTTCTTGTGATTTTTTATGTTAAAAATTTTCTCGTTTTTCGCCTTTAGGGCCCAATAAGGAGCTTGTCAGAAGAAAATTCGCATCACCATACACACATACATCATCACATCCATCGACATCAGCACTATCCATATTCTTGTGTTTCAGTAGGACACCACCATCTACCGGCAATGACAGTGGTTAGTATGTTTTACCTTAATGTTTATGGTGCTTTTTATTGTTTTTGGTTTTTTTCGGTGGTTTTTTTTACACATTGTTGTTTTTAATAGTTATTTTGTAGCTAGAAACACTGGTCTGTTTGCTTAAAGTACTGGGTTTTTTTAACTTGATTTACTCCCAATAACTAACATTAAGTGGATAAGGTGTTATTGTTTGGATCAAACTATACCGCAAGTGTTTGTATGCAATAACTTCTCAATGTAAACAGTATTTTTTATCTTTTTGCACCTTGTGTTCAGTGAGGTGTTCTCATATTAAAGATTTTGAAGTCAAAGGACAGGATTAAAGATTTGAATTTTAGGAAACTAGATGAATTTTTGTCAGTGTAAATAATCATGGAGCACAAATACACACTGAAATTTTTATTGTTTATTTTGTTTCATTTTTATTTAATTTTTGTGTTATTTGTACTGAAGATCATTAATTTTAGAAAGTATAAACTAAAATAACTTGACAATTTTTTTCCTTTGCCTGTTAAGATAGATGTGAACATCTTCAATTAGTTAATACCATAGTTAATTATTCTGTGAAAGGGGATTTTCTAATTCTAAGTATCATAGCAGTTAAACAGTAATTCTTTTAAATCAATAAAAGACAAGGTCAAAAGATGTAAACCACCAATGTGATTTATTTGCCCATACAGTGCCCAGGGTAAACTTTGTTTGCAACAGTTAAGAAGGAACTTGCTTTCTGGTTAAAATTTTCACAACTTGAAATGGTATGGTGATCATGATCTTCCACTGTCTACATTCCTTTTAATAGTGTGTCTGAACCATTCTTTGCCCATGTATCATGTTGCTTATTATTTGAAGAGGGCTGCTGCTTGATCTTGTCAGGGCACCTATGTAATGTGACTGATAAATGACATCAAATAATTTCTTCCTTGATTATTTTAGGTATTGATTCTAGTTTTATTCCTTGTGCAGATCATCTGTGCCTCACTTCAATATTGCGGACATAGTTTGACCATTAGTTACTTAACAGTTTTCCAGAAATTAGGTTATTTTTGAAGTCTGCTATAATAGGCCATGACTTGTAATCAGTTAGCACCACTGACCTTTCACATTACATATGTTTTCATTATGAACCATACTATAGAACACTGGGAGATTTAAAGTACATTTTTAATATCTTACAATTTTGGTATAGTAAAAAACCAACTAAAAGTGTCTTAGAAATACGTGGTTTGTGGTTGAATATAAGATTGATGTAAATAATTGAAAATAATTTGCCCAATAAAGCTTGGCTAAGTACTTTTATGGTTATATTTATTGTCATTAGTGTGTACCTAAATAAAGTGTCTTGTTTCCCAATGTCTACTTTGGTATAGGCTTGGAAGTTATCATTGGTGTACATATTTATTATTGGCTTGTTGTAGTTAATATATTATGCTTTGCATTGTAGCCCTCGCATCTTGGAGCATCTCGACTCTGGCGGCATATGAACTCCAGAGGAGCATCCTCGGCATCACACCCGTACTTACACCTACCTTTTCACTTCCATCCCTACATATCACGCGTTTTACCAGTGCATTACAATGGTAGGCCACCAATGACAACATTACAGGCACAATCACCTGAATTTGATCCCGACCAATCAGATTTCGAATGGACAAATAATGGAGCCCGCCAACCAGAAACAAGAGGACTAACCAAGTCAGAAATTGAGCAACTCCCAACTTATGTTGTAACAGCTGACGTAAAAGAAGAAACAAATGACAGGTAAGTTTTCTTGTTAACTTGTTTGTATATCTTTCATCCCTGTTTATACATCGGATATAGGCATTTGTTTGGTAGCTTGTGTGTCTCTGTGAGACCTTATTACATGACATGAATTTTATGTGTGATTTTAGGATCACGAAAGGTGTTGATAGTTTTTACACCTCTTTTAAAGTATTATGTTTGATATCTTGATATCTATGTCATCTTAATATTTTTGTTTTGTCAGGGGGACATACTGTCGGATATAAATTGTCAATTGTCCCTTTTGTATACGTTTTAAGGCAGCTAATAAACATGTTAACTTCAACAGTTGGAAACCATAATGACTGGATGAAGTCAACCCGGACAAAAAATTAATAAAATATAGTTACTTAAATAGTATACACACAACATAGGAGAGTAAAGGAGTGTAAGGTGTGACTTTAAACTGTTGGTAATTGTATACATGAGTCACCAATTCTAGTTTCTTGTTGTTGTATATTTGCGGCTGTGTCTACTTATTTGCTGACTTACTGATCGTTTCTACTACTTCTGTGGTAGGTTGGAGCTCCTTCTTTTGTGTCCTTTAAGACTTGATAGCTTCTCGCCAGTTGGGTTTGTTGCTTGCCATACTGTTGGTAATCCTCCTTTTTCATAGATCATTAATGATCACACCATTCCATCCTCAGATAGATACCGTCATACACTCGATATGTTGTCAGAAACTAATATGACGAGGAGGAGACTGCCGTTGTGTCAAGAGTATACTTGCTAGTAACAGTAATTTGGAAACTTATTTTGTTGAGCATCAAACTCTAGGATCAGTTTCATGTCTTCCAAAATCAGTTCACAGATAACTGTTACTTGCGACTAGCCGACTTTTTTAATTTTTAACTTTTATATTTATCAATGTCTGTTTTTAACCTCATGGGAGTTACGTGATTTACACGTTTAGAGGTGTTCACACTCCTGCAAGATTAACACTAAACAGCTGACGTAGTAAATAGTTGAATGAGAGTTTCCTGTTTACTTTCATAATGACTTGAGCAGTCATATTCTGCAATTTTTAAAAGTGTTTATCCCCCGTGACTTTTAGGAGATGTGTCATCTGCATTTCGGACTTTGAAGAAAAGGACCATTTGCGGGTATTGTCTTGTACTCACGAGTTTCATAGCAAGTGTGTTGATAAATGGTTAAAGGTATGTAATTGTTTATTTTGAAGTTTGAAAATCCAAGACCTTAAAAGCTACTTCTTTGTTTATTTTTCATTAGTAACGACTTCTAATCATTGACAATAGAATCATTTGCCTAATTCATTGCCCCTTCTTTTGCACCTTGCATCACTACCCCGACTCAGTAGGAAAAAGTCCATGAGGTGGTTTAATAGTAGCGCCATGTAATAGCTTTCACTTTGTTGCCCGTTCAGGTGACTTCGGCTATGAGGAGAACAGTAAAACGAAGTTTTTTGTGACCTGTTGCCATAACTTAGACAGTTTTAACTCCCCTCGTAACAATCGTTGCCAAGCATATTAATTTTAAAGAGCATGATGTCTCATCCATGCCCAGATGTGTTTCGCATGTCAGCCAAGAATCTGTCGCATCTTTCAGGAGGGCCTGGTGAAACCTTTGAACAGTTCCGGTAACTCACGAAGTACCGGTTACCCCGTAAAAGGATCCGTCACAGCCACCTTCTTAAAAATTTAATCGATACACCAGGCATGAAAAATAATTTTGGAAACAAAGTTCAGGCTTTTCTTTTGGTTATTTTTTCATTAGCATATCTCCACATCTACCTTCCGTTTCAATAAATCCTGTGATTGCATCCCATATTCCAATTTGATATTTCATGTCTTATACTGCAACGAACAGAAATGTACCCAACAATAATTGGACATTATTTACTTAAAGACTGTTGCAAACAAAACCCCTGTAACTTGTGAATTTTACCAGTGGATTTTTAAGGGGGAAAGGGTTATGTGCCAAAATGTTATACATGGGTCTTGAAATAAGGTCATGGGCTTAAATCTCTAGAGACAAAAAATGGGTTAATAAGACATTTTTTATGTTTAAGAACAAAGCCAAATTATTTTTCTTTGTATTTTGTTTTATAGACAAATCCAACATGTCCCATTTGCCGTGCAGTTGTTCAGGTAAAAGATTAGTGTCATCCAACTTCTTCCATTACACAGAGAGCATGTTGCAGTATTGCCACTTTACAAATACGAACATTTGCAGTAAATGGTAATTCCTGAGAAAAAACAACATCAGGCACTTCCTTTTTGGTTACTGTTTTTGCAGACGTAAAGTCTTTTAAGAAGCATCCCCCAATACATATCATCTCGAACTGGTGAAATCGATATCAGGCCGCCGATATGCCAAAGATGCGTTTGTTTTATTGGTAAACTACCAGAAATCTTATTACGCAGCTACGTGGAAGCCCTTACAAGAACAACAGTGGTGGTAGCAGTGGATTGTTTTCCTAAGTTCTTAATAGGTATGGGTCATAAGCCAGAATGCGAGCAGTGATTAGCTTCCTTTTTGTTGCCTTCTGTTTTTATATAGATGTGGCTGTATTTGGGCTTATAGACTAATTATTAAGAGAGTAGAAAGATGCGAATGTGCTCGTCTTTTTGCTGTATCTTTATCATTCATACATCTTTCAACCACTTGATGGTGCATTGAAAAGAAATTCCATTAAAAAAAATTAGCTTTAAAAGATTGTCCACACCAACCATGGCTAAGAATGCTGAACACCCTACTTTTATCATCTTTGACTATGTAAAGAATTTTTCCAATAGGTTTTTTGATGGAAAATCAGAATAATTTGGGAGTAGACTTATTTAACTATTGTGGACTAAAAGTTCTGTAAAGGTTGGTTGATTTGTAGGGAAAATATTGCATTTTTGAAACTCAAAACTTTTTATAATGCCGTTTTGAGCGCTGTATTAAAATTTATCACAAGATGTTTACATATGTAAGTGATATAAGGACAGAGAATTGAAATGACGGTCAAAAAATCAACACCCCCTATGTTGTTTTTACAAAAAAGCTGTTTCACGACAGATGACTGGCTGAGATAATATGTTACGCACTCATACGTTTTTGAAATACAACAACACAAGATTTCCAGAAGTAATTTTCATTACTATTTTTACACAGCATTTGGAGAAGTCCCTCATACATGATGCTTACAGTTAAAATCTTCAAATGTATTTCGATTAATATTGGGATATGCATGTAGACAGGCCTGGATTTTGGACCCCTTAATTACCCAAATATAATGAAGTACTGCCACGTTCAGTGACTCAGGTTTTCAGATTGTTCTACTCGATTGTTTTGCTCTGGGGAACCTATTTTTGTAACATTTTGGCTGCAATCACTGGTTATTGTCTGGTTATTAGTTGGATGAGCAGATTTGTATTATAGTAGATAAGTTTTTATAGCAGGTGTAGTGGAACATAAACACTTTCATCAGGTGGTAACGTATAAAGCTCTCTTGAGAACATTGACATGCTCGTTTGTTCGTAAAACTTTCTGAAAGATTGTTGATTTAGTGTAACAGGCTGAGGTGAATGTTGTTGTCAGATACAAGGTCTATTTTCCCCCCATATATAAAGTGATACTTTAAACCCCAATAAGATTTATGTCCGAAATTGGGAGAAAGGTTTGTATTGACGTGGTATCGACTTCTTAATAGGTAACAGGAAATAGGTATAGAGAATATTTCAAACACCAAAGAGTAATCATATTTTGAACGACATTCAGAACGGGCATAGTTAACTGCTTGTTGTTACTTTAAGATCTTGTTTTGTGTATGTACATATTAATTTTTACAGCTCAGTAGTTTTCAGGTAGTCGAAATTTAACGATATAATTAGTGATACCCATATGGGTCTTATGATGTGTCATTAAACAGAAAATTTTCGTGCAGATACATCTCAGATGCGAGAAACAAATTTCATGCTGGTATAAGGTTATATCTAAATACAAATATGGTCTATCTTTTTTACATTAAAATTACTTCTTGTTATGCAGTGTGCGTGCAAGGATAACCTAAGTGAATACATACATTGAATTCTTCGGTCAATAAGCACGAACTTTTCGATGGTATGGCAAATATATCTACGGTACAGTCTCAGCGATTTTTGTAAGCTACAATGACATGTTTATTTGTTTAATTATATGTATTGGGATAATTTTTATTGTTTTGGGTGTAAGATAGGCACTATCGTTTTGGGAATATTGAAACGATTCGTTAAGCCGTGGATAGTGGCTTGAATTCGCGTGACCTAACGTAAAGTTTATTACTACTATTTAAGATAATAGAGACACTTGAGCGACCTACGCCATTTTTTTCCCGTCGTTTGATCGACGTTCGACTAAGGTCTTTATTGGGGCACCCTGTTCTGTAAATTAATTTAGCTACCATCTTATTGTTGATTAATTATATTTTGAATTTATTGTTGGTTCGCCAAGTAATACTCTTTAGTATATTGTTGAGACGCTCCGTTGACCATATTCATTTTAACTAATTGTACGACATATTACATATACATTCAATCTGTAAAGGGGAGTTAAAAGAGAATTTGTATAAGCTTGATATTTTTTGTTTCTCTTTCACGTATTGTCTGTTTTAGCTGACGCGATCGATCTGTATTTTCGTTCTTTAAGCCTTCCCAATTTGAATGTCTGTGGAAAAAGAGTGATATTCTTTATCACAAAGAATAATAAATGTTATTTTCACAATGAGTCAAAATATTAGATGGGAAGTTTTTCTAAGCTGCATCATTTAAATAGTGTTGAAATGATATGATTTTTTAAATTATTTTTTTTTTTGTTTATTATTTTTTTAAATTTTTAATTTAAGTATTAGATTTTCCTAAGCCAGAATCTTCTGCTAGAAATATTCAGAGCTCAATACAGGTAAACGGAGAGTTAAATAACTCTTTCGTCTTTCATTGGCGCTTGAGATTGTGGAACATCTGGTCATAAAATAGTAAACAGGTCGTCTTCGAGTCGTTCAGCCCCAATTCTCGCGTCTGAAAGGACTTTTATACTGAATTTCCTTAAAACTCCTGATTTTTCTGGACCGGTTTATTTAAATAGAATTAATAAAGCTGTGTTACATCGAGTTATTCACCTATTATGAAAAGAATAGAGGAAGAGGCAGTCGTTATTTATACAACAGCATCGATTCAGACCAACACCATTTTCTAATAGTAAGGCACGATGATATGACAGTGACCTACTGATAGCCAGTAAGCCTTTTACAGTTGAAGAAACGTTGAATATGATAGTTACGATAGATAAATGAAAAAAACATCTGATAGTGTATCAAAATTTGTTAAAGCCAAATGTAAGATTTTACGAGCAAGGTCGTTGGATGAGTAAAACGCCAAAAGAGAGTTACGCTTGTAAAACCCAACTGTAATTTATCGACGTTGGGAGCAGAAGTGTTACTATGAGTTACACCAGAAGATATAGTGGTGTCAGTAAAGCTGCAAAACTTGAAAATTTACTCAAGGTATATGATTTATCTGGTGACTCTGACTATGTTCGTTTATGTAATTTACATTAGTTATTGCAGTCGGTAGCCATTTTTATTAAAACAGCGTTGGGTTACAGGGCAGATCCACAGCACTGGATGAGGCATGTTTGTACTGACCTCGTTTCAGTTTCAGGCTGGACGATTTAATTAAGCCCGAGCAATCTTGTCGTAATTATAAGTTTCACTTGCCAAAACTTAAAAAATTAAACATATTTATTTTTGATATACCCGAACAATATACTGATCAAGGGTCAAAGTACTTGTGCAATAGTTCCAATGACACCAAGAACATGACGTAGCAGAATGAAATATTGTTCACGTGAAGCATGCTAATATCCAACTGGGTAAAATGTGATTCAAACTACATTTTAATAATTTTAAACAGATTTTACTGCCATTACTGTCTTTTTGTGTGCAGATAGAAACACTTATTCACAGTTTTAGTGGGATTGATTTGCTAATTATAAACGCTTTAAAGGATAGTGGAACTTGAGTTGGGAACCCTTATTGCACGCGGTAAGAAATTTTCGTAGCTCCGTTTTCTGATTTCTTAAAACCAGAAGAAAGAATAGCGTGGGTCCATGCCGTCAATGGTCAACAACTACCACAGGTTGTTTGGTACTTAGGGACAAGTGTAGTGACAACCTAAGCTTTTGAATTAAATATTTTTCAGGGTTAAACTTATGAAATAGTGAAAAGAAAAAGAAATTATTGAAATAAAACGACAGTAGATCTTGCATCACTTCGCTGAAATAACTGAATGATCTCTTGAAACATTTTATGTATTTCTGTTGGGTATCAAGCATTTCCTATACATACGAAATGACGTGAGTTATCTGTGACCTGTGTCATGTATATTGTTATGCAGTTATTACACCTTGGCCGTTGATTGGTCTTCCAACGTTCTATGTTGTCGAGTGAAGCAACATAAAAGTTGCCATTGCCATACAACAGCCGGGGCAAAATAAGTATCGAACACATTACCAATCACTTTATTGTCCATTCTTAGTTTTTGAAATTATATATATACGTATATATCATAGTGCATCTTTTTCTGACCTTACTTATCTCATTCCTTTTTGTTTTCTTTGGCCCTACTTCCGCATTCTTTTTGAAATCCTGGAAGCTTTGTTCTGTCGCAAAGACGATTAAGTCACAATGGCGTTAATTACCTTTCCAAGCAGCCTCCTTGATACTACCCAAACCAGCATATGGTACTCGGGCTACGCGAGAGTAAGCTTATAAAAAGACCGACGCTGAAGCTGATCAACTTGACCTAAAAGAAACGTACTTGAAGACTGCCTTTACTCTGATGCTGTACCAATATGTTTGAGCTATCTGTTAAATCCTATTGGTTCATTAAAGCCGAAGGAAATCCTGCTTTTCTGATTGGTCAAATAAAATTCTTGTCACTTGTGCTGGAAAATGCAATGTGCCACGCTCTTTTCCAATAGATTAAAAAGGGTTTTGTAATATTTAAGAAGGTTCTCATCATAGGTACAAGTATGGCAAACCAGTCCTCATTACACTAAAATCATTACACTACAAAAGTAGAGTTCAGCATAACCTTGAAGTACTGTCATAAGGCACCAGATTCACTTGTAATTTTAGCTGCCCTAGAAAACTGATAGAGCTACCCGTAACCTAAAATGGACATTTAAGATAAAATTTTGACGAGTTCCGTCAAGTAATCTTTATCACAAAATTGAAAAATCGGCAGGAAAGAGGATGGCCTTGGGTACACAATTGCCAGTTTTGCCAAGTTATTCTTGACAAAATACAAAGAATCGCTACTCTCAGCTATAAGTCAAATTCCACTCCTTTCCAACGGCTTCGATTTATAAGCAGCATTAATTTTAATTCGTTAAGCTGACCAGGAAACTTTTAATCACTTTTTAACTTCTGGAATACGTTTAGCCTGGTATAAAATCGCCTAAAAATTTACATCCAGCTACTCCGATCATCAAGTTGCTTTTGTAGACACTGCATTCAAAGTTATAGTTATACAGTTCTACACCAAAAACCCACCATTGCCCACCAATTCCTTTATCGCTCTTTAGATAGTCTCCATTTTTCTTAAAGTCACTTCCCAACTCATCTTGTTTACAAATCAAAGGAATTTGTACATTTTTTCAGACTATCAAACATGTAAAATCCTATGTTAAGCACTACAAACAACAGGGTTAGGTCAAAAACATCTGCTCGAAGATGTCAAACAAAATTGATTCCTTGACAGTTCCACATTTTTGGACCAGAAGAAATGCACAAATATTCTTCAAAACCGTAAACCGTTTTTGTTAAACTAGGACATGAAAATCATGTGTCAACAATATTATGTCATGAAATTATAGCAAAGTGATATCAGACCAGGCCAATTTAAAGAATGGTTTTCGTACTTTCTCGAATACAACCAGCGGCTTGTAGTTGTTTAAAAGCGGCCTTATTCTAGAGCGATTGCTATTTACTTTTGAAACCATTGGATTGTATTCAGATTTGCTTGAAAGTGTGTGCAGTGTTTTGAAATTCCATATTTTCGTTACTGTCAGTGAATAATTCACAATGGCAGAAACAATAAAGAGAAAGAGTTATGATTTCAAATAAAAAAATTATATGGTAAGGTATGCAGAGGAAAAGGGCAATTGAAAAGCAGAAATGATAAGTTTGTTACGGAAATGGAGAAAAGCTATACACACAAGTGATTCATCCCCAACGCTGTTGACAAAAAAACAAACTTTTGGGAGAAGAAAAAAGCCCTTCCTGGGACATTTGGATAGAATAATCGATGAACTGGAGAGACATTTGCGTCTTCCATGCAAACATATAACTTTTTTCCCTTGAACATGCTGAAAAACATGGTAACAAGGAAAGTAGAGTTTGGCTGTTTAAGTTCTTAACATTTATGTGCAAGAGGCACACAACTATAGGTCAGACAATGCCAAAAGATGTTCTGTCAAAAATAGCTAATTTCATAAATTTTTGTGGGAAGCAGCGACGAGAGTTTTTCTTTTCACTAGCTGATACTAATAACATGGATGGAACTCCCATACGGGCAGATATGGCCAGTGCCGTAACACTTGAGACAAAAGATTTCCGAATCTTTCGTATCATAACGACTGGCCATAAATTACAACGTATCAATTGGCTTGGCTATCTATCGCTTGGTTGTCAAGGAAGATGGCACAAAAATCAAGCCATTCGTTGTTTTACCTGGAGCAAAAGTTAAAACGAGCGTTGCTGCAATCAGTGGGGCCATTGTAAACTGTTCAATGAATAGATGGGTGGATGAACGATGGATTGAATTTTCAATGTGTAAATGAAGTATGGGGGTCCTTAGCATTTCAACAAAGGTTTTTAGTATGGGATACCTTTAAATGTCGTATCCCTGAAAAATTAAAATAAATATTACGACTTGAAGAAGGTCGTGTCCTTATGGATGAAACGAATGAAGATATTGGGTACATTGCTCAGCCAAAACTTCATGACACAGAGCTCGCCAATGGTGACGTCATTATGATAAAAAGTGAAACAGGCTTGAATGAACAAATAATACAAGACTGTGTAATAGATACCTCTGAATTCTAAATTTTTACATGCTTTAACTTTCTGAAAGTATATATCTTGTAAAATTTTAGTGTTGTCGTTTTTTGTAATTAGTTATACCCGTACCAATCCCATTCAAAAATAAGAGTGTTTCAAATAAATGCAGTTTCTATTTGCATATGTTTCATTAAAGCTGCGGCTTCCATTCGAGATTACACGATATTCTGAACCTCCTTTCTTGTCTTTTAGAAGTGCCAATAAACCTTAAAGATGTGCAAGTTAAATCATCCTTAAAATTCAACAGTCCAATAATTACAAAACCTTAGTTATGTCATTTGTCATCCGATCAACAACACTAACAATATTTTTGAACTCGTTTCATAAAATCCATCCTGTATCTCAAGTGGTAACTGTACTACATTTTGTGTCGCTTATGCTGATAAATGTCGTCAGCATGATAGTTTGTATGCAGGCTATATCATTTACCTCCATTTTTACATATATGGACGTTGATGACGAGAGAGAGAGAGAGAGAGAGAGAGAGAGAGAGAGAGAGAGAGAGAGACACCCTTCACCCTCCAACAACTCATTAGTGCAGCTTGAAACCTCTGAATATTTACAGTCCTTACAAATACCCCATCAACTAAAACGATACCGTGAGACAGTGCTGGACATCAACACATAGAGAAATAAGAGATGGAGATGGTTTGAAAAAGAACCCTTGTTTTAATAGATTCAATACAGAAAAGGAAAAATCATCTCCAGGCTCACAGGCTAATTTTGAAATGGTTGTTTTATAAAGCAACGTTTTCAAAAATAAACACATTGACATTCCCTTTAAAATTTGGATTTTAAGACCTGTGAAATTTCATTCTTTTGTTTAACTGAAGGATACTATAACCTACGTAAATCAATTGGTGTTTGATATACTTAACGACATAAAGTTAATAAGAAGTAGAGCAGTTACCTCCTTGTGAAAGCCTCATTTCCCGAGTGGTGTTGTAATACATGTTATTTGTACCACTGTGATTGGTCAAAAGCCATCATGTGACTCGAAGACAGTAAGCAAACTGCCCCAGCTCCATCTTCATCCTCTTTATACTCGAAACGCAGTCACAAGCTCATAAGTTGATAAATTGATGAATTATTTAGTTAGGAATTTTTGTAATGTTTTCTATTTTCGACATATGCGAGTTTTCTTCCAACAACAAAACTGAAAAAAGGAAGAGATTTTGCACAATGCAGCCAACTTTACTTTATTTCATATCGGTAGAGATAAAAAGCAATAATTTTTAATACCTGGATTGTTAACGATGAAAAATATGCTGGGAAAATGTTAAGCTATTTCATTCTCTGAATATTCTTTCCACTTGTACTGAGACCCGCAATATCTAAGTTTAACATCCCTTCCTTTCTGGAGAATGAGTCTTGTTTTGAAGAAATTGATCTGTAAGGCAATCTCCTAATGCCAATTCTCTTAAATAAAAGATTCTTCAAATTTTCCTTAACTTAACGAGAAAAAATAGGCCGATGAAACCAACATAAAGATGTCCAACTGGCGATTTGAAGTCCAGGAAGGGTCACCTCTTTACCCTCACCATGCAATCAGGAAAGTGCATCAAGAGCTCTGGACTGATAAGACAGGCATGGCCAGGTTTCATACCAGCAGTCTCAGGGTAGTGTGTGTCAACTGATCAAAGAACCTGAAAAATCTCACTAATATTTGAATGTTTGTAATTAAAATTAACGAACTCTAAGTGACCTCAACTTCCATGCTCTATAACTCAAAAAGCCATGCCTTATGAAATAACTAACATCAGGTGGGACATCAATGGATTCCTTAAGACCAGAGTGAGGGAAACTGTAATGAAATCTTTACATCGATTTGGATACAAAAGGTTTCTTTATGGACATGATTCACTTTGATTAAATGACATTGGTTTCCTTGTCAATAAATCATATGTTCATGTAATCAGGGATCAATTTAGATTTGATGAGTCCCTAAACTATTTGAGATAATGAATCCCTTCATACGCCCAGATGTCCTACGTTAGCGACACATTGCCGCTAATTTTTTTTGTCTAATAAACTATATGATTTTTAAGGCCTACTAGATATCAGAAGCCATTTGCACTTAATAAAATATGTAGTTTTTGTTTATCAAAGTAATTGTTAAATTAAAATACAATTAGGAAGAAGTATATTAATAGTGAAATAAGCACTAGTCTATAACTCAAAATTATTTTTATTCGTAACAAACGAATTAATGTAAACTTTTTGGTGAAAGATGTTATTTGCAAAAGCCCAAATTACAAGTGCTTATAGTTTATCTATATTTACAATGGTACTTTGAATTCTGCCAAGTCCGTTATCCTTCTACTCTTAATTTTCTCTGTCCTCTAGAGAAAAGGCTGATCCTTTTGCTAAATTGTTTTCCACCAATTCCTCCCTAAACGACACTGGTGGGGTTTTTTGCCATAGTTCCTTTCGCAAACTGATCAGATTTTGGACTCTGTCATCATTAATCTAAACTTAGTTGCAAAGATTATTCAAGAACTTAATCAATCTAAAACCCATGGTCCAGATTTGATTCTGGTAGTTGTTTTAAAAGAGCTTGCTTTTGAGCTATCTTCCTTGCTTTTTTCTGTCCGAGCTTTTTAACATTTGCCTATTGGAATCTTGCTTTCCATCACTAAGCAAAGTCTTTAATGTTCTTCCTGTCTTCAGGAATGCAGGTGATCCATCTGATTCTCACAAATATGGACCTGTAAGTCTTCTTTCTGTCATTAGTACTAAGGTATTTGAACGATGTATCAATAATGCAATGGTAGAATTTTTTCAAAACTTAGGTCTCTTGTTGATATTCAGTGTAGGTTTAAAGGATCTGGTTCCACTGATGAACTTTTTACTGGTATATGGGCATATCTGGTGAAGGACGAGCTATAGCGCTTGATATTTCCCGGGCATTAGATAAGGTGTGTCATGCTGACTTGCTTCATAAGCTTTCTGGTTATGGTATGTATCGAAGAGTCTTTGGAAACCTTTAGTCCTTTTATTCAGATCGTAACATGTGTTTTACATTAGATGGAATTAAACCTGATGAGTATTCTACTGTTGCTTGCATTCCTGCTGTGGTTTTCCTACAAGGTTCTATTCTTGGTCCGATTTTCTTCCTTCTTTACATCAATGATCCCCCTGGTAATTTGCATCAGTTTATCAACACCTATACTAGCAACACTAACCTGTACTTCAGCATTGACCACAAGGCAACTCAGCATGAACAAACTAACTTGCATTAACTGATCTGATCTCCTGGGTGTCAGAGTTGGTAAGGAAATGGTTGGTTTCTTATAATCCGGCTACAGCGCAATTACTGTCATTCAGTAGAAAGCTGAGCCCATAACTCCCTCCATTATTTATGGAACATATTTCCTTTGTTAATCCTAGAAAAGGTTGCTTCTCCTCGTGAGGAACATTTATCAACAAGGATACTTGGTTTCTCTTTTTCACCTGATCTTTCTTGGAGCTCTTATATTCAATCTATTGGCAATTCTTCTTTTAAAAAGGTTGGTTCTTTGTATCGTGCTAGAGATGACTTTAGGCCTGAGGCCATTTTTTTCTCTGTAAATCTGCCTCCCGACCTTTCATGGAGTACTCTTGGCATATCTGGACATATTATCTTGATGTTCTTGATCGTGTTCAAATACGTGTTTGTAATTTGATAGGTCCAAATCTTGCTACTATTCTTCAAGCTTTATCTCATTAACGAAATGTTGCTCATCTTAGTCTTGTCAATAGGTATTATCATGAGAAGTGTTCAGTGCTTTCCTCGTTAGTACCAGTTCAGTTTGTTGCATCGCGTGTGACTGGTTTTTCTTAACGTCATCGTACTCATGCAGTTGTTGTCCCTCGTTGTAATAAATATTTCTATGATTGTATCTTTTTCTTTCGGACTGCTAGATTCTACAACTCTTTGGAATCGGAGTGTTTTCCTACATCATATGATNTTTGTAATTTGATAGGTCCAAATCTTGCTACTATTCTTCAAGCTTTATCTCATTAACGAAATGTTGCTCATCTTAGTCTTGTCAATAGGTATTATCATGAGAAGTGTTCAGATGTGCTTTCCTCGTTAGTACCAGTTCAGTTTGTTGCATCGCGTGTGACTGGTTTTTCTTAACGTCATCGTACTCATGCAGTTGTTGTCCCTCGTTGTAATAAATATTTCTATGATTGTATCTTTTTCTTTCGGACTGCTAGATTCTACAACTCTTTGGAATCGGAGTGTTTTCCTACATCATATGATTTGAATGTTCTTGGGTTTAAGGTTAATTCCTGTCTCTTGCCTTAACCTTATTCTTTTCTTTTGTCGTACCTCCACAGTTCCACACACCTCGTGGCGTTATTCCTTGTGTGGTTCTTAACCGTCAAAAAGAGAAGTAAGTTAGAAATTAGAATTTGGTTAGGATGGAATTGGGCTAAATAAGCTTGATGATATTTCGAAATCGAACTTGAAAAGGCAACTTACGATCCAGTTACTCATACCAGAATGCTGAGAAGTACTCGGTTGTACTTGATGAGACAGCGGAAAACAAAAAAAAGGCTTATGTACAAGGAAATGTGAGCACATTAACATTAGTGCTTAAGGTAAGAAGGCTAATATTCATTGAGCACATGTAAGGGAGAGAAAAGGAGTTGGTATACCAGATGCTCATGTGGGAACTAAAGCAGGGAACAAAGAAGGCCAGCAATAACGTATGTGGAGCAGCTAAAGAGAGACACCGGTCTCTCTACCGAAAAGCTGAAAAATTTAATGGAAGATTGCGAAATATGGAGGATACTGGCCGATTATGTCCAACTCAGCTAAAAATAACTCAAGTAGTTAGTCATTGGAGTCAATCCAATCAGGGCTTTAGGTACTTCCTTATCCAGGATTATGGCTACACACCTGTCATGCTTATTATTTCTAGAGTATAGAAATGTCAAATCATTGTTTCTTATTTTTCTACTCCCTGACTACCCCATCTCACTCACGTCAAGAATTCTCAGTTGGTAATATTTTAAGTTTTGAAGTAACTGTGCACGTTTACCCCCATTAATACAGTTTCATCCGAAGCCATGTAACAAACGTAGTAAATTTCATGGCACTTAGAGCGGAACTTATCTTCAAGGGTGAGGAAACCTCTTGGCCTTACTCTGATTCTATCAAAATTTCATTACCAGAATGCGGTTGAGCTATCTTCGTGTTGAATATTAGTCAATCTTTGACGTTTACTTGCAGTTTTCGTAGTTAACCTCCCCCACCCCCCATTTGGTTTCCCTAATGGTTTCGGGAGCGAATTGTTAGCTTTGATTTGGACCTGGGACCAGCGCTGGTGAAGTTTATTGACAGCAAGTCAAATTACGATGCACACATCACAATGAAGATATACTGAATCATCGCATTTGAAAAGGTACTTTTTTGTCACGGCTCAGTGTCGGGACACTGGCTGCCTGAAAACTGCAGAAGGCTGCAACTATTCACAACTTAAGGCATTAGAGTTAAATGGATGTTTTATTACCACCTCTAACAAACATCGCCTCAGAACAGTCTTGCCTTGATCATCAACTAGAACTAAATTATGTTGTCGGTGACCAAAAACTTTTTTTCACGGAAAAAACGTTGAAAAAATGGTTGTTATTTAAAAAGCATGGCCGTCTTAATAATACGTTTTGAACTGAGACGGGAGTTGGTACAAGATAAATGGCTTGATAAACTACAAACTACGTTATGTCAACAGAGCAGCTATTTTTCTTTTATCATTTGTGGTTTTTTTACCATGTACTTACTTCCTCAACTTTACATTTTTTGCCATTACTCAATTTTGCGTTGGTCATTGGGCCAAGTTTTATTCTTCACAATTTCTTGTGTAACAACCAACAACCTACTTAAAAGGAAAGCTTCCGGGTACTAGAATATGGACACACACACGAGGCATTGACTGCAGATGGGTTTGTTTAGTTTCCACAAAACGGTGTTGTTAAAACACTGAAAAGAAGTAAATGAACAAAATTGTGCTGCTACTTTTTGAGAAAATTGAAATGTGCTGGGTTTTTTAAGTGTTGTAGAGACGTACTATTTCTTGTTAGGAAAACAATACATTTCAGATGTATTCAGTGATTGTGCGTCAACAATCGCATACATGCACACACATGTGATTGGTGTGCACAGGTAGACACGCACAACCATTTAGCTCCTTTTCTCATTTTCTGCGGCAATCGTGTCGGTGATCTTTAGCTTGGAAAAATCTTTCTGTAGTTTCCTCCACTTCGCAGGTTATCAAATTGTTACATAGACATTAATTAATATCTTGAGTTTTTTTTTCCCACAACAATTTCACTGCTGCCATTTTCCGTTCCAAAACCAATAACAAAATACGGGATTTTTAGTCGACAGGCACTTCTATAAATGCAAATAATGTAATTATTCTAATTTAACGCGGCGGTAAATATAATTAATTTGACCAACCCGCGTTAATAATTAGAGGCAAAAAAATTCATCCGCACAAAATAAGAAACATTTTTGACTTGAAAAAAATTTTTTTTTTCAAATGAACTTTTCCTTTAATAAATTTTACAAGTTCTTTAGTTCTTTTTCTTCTTATTAATTTATACCTTTTTGGACTCGTCTTAATCCTTTAAAGCATTGGAAACGAGATATGTTAGCTTTTCATGGACTTCCGCATTTGTTGACTTGAAAGTAAACAAGGCCGGAAAATCCATCCCTCCTTGAGGTATATCTTTAGAAAATAATCTCTTGCCAGTTATTCTCACAAATCCATCCCTCCTTGAGGTATATCTTAAGAAAATAGTCTCTTACCAGTTATTCTCACAAAAAGTTCACCACCATTCTTTACGTAAAAATACACTATTTTTGACAAGAACATTGGTACATGTCCAAAAGTTAAATCATCATATTTAAGCACCATTGCGTACTTATCCTTGACAAGCCAACCAGGTCGTGTTTCTTTGCAGACGGTTACCTCACTACCAACGTTTGCTTTCCCATTCAATCTGGTATACATGATGGCCTCTAACACAGCACTCAGTGCAAAATTCCTTTTCTATCATGATTGGCATTTCATTTGTATTTAGTAAAAGTTCCGGCGCCAACTCCCCAACAGATGGTTAAAAAATCCTTCGAAGTTTGTGGAATAACTTCTTCGGACCCTGAAAGGGTTCGTAACGGAGAATTTTTCCAAAAATGTATGGAAAAGGCTCAGGAAAGCCTTAATGCTGAGGATGATGAAGACGATCCTTTTTCGCAGATGAATACTTCAATTTACATCGAAATATATATTTTTGCAAATAGAAACCAGTGTCTATTCTCTTTATGCAGGACCAATTCTGTTTCCACGTAAAACCAGTACTCCCTCTTAAAGGGTAAAAGAACAACCTTGAACCAATTTGAAATGGGAGGTTTAAAGAAGCAAAGGAAGTATAAAACTAGACAAAAGGAAATCGATAGTATGGAAGAACTAAGGAACGTGTAGCTGGCCTAGATAGGTTAAGAAACTTACTAATACGCCCAAAGTACAAGATGGAATGCAAGATGATTTTGGAGGTACTTCATGGGAGAAGGACCAGCTAATTCATTAACTATCAATAAAGCATGTGGATTTGCACTCACAAATGTGGTTAATTAGTTGATGTAGAACTGATATTGATTCGATTCGCGGTGGTAGCCTATAATACTTGTGAACAAGAAGCAACGTGCCTGGCTTTTTGTTTATAATAATAACTTCTTTTACTATTTTGGCTTTGCTGACGGAGGAGACCTGCCCTTAAATTGGCGAGCAAAAGCCTACTTCTTTAACACCCTTCCTCTTTCCGAGTGGCAAGTAATCATTGCCGTGTGTTAATGTAAAAAGCTAGAATATTAATGTACCTAATACTGTGGGTATCTCTCCAAGACTGAACCAATTTGTTACTAAAGGAATAAGAACAGCTGATCAAACCACAAAGATCACACTTTACCTGCATACGAAAACAAATTTATCTAGTCATATGTACAAAAAAGAGGTAACATACGGCATTCTAACACTGGACACATTGATAAAGTAGTCCACATTGGACTATATTAAAGCTAAAAACAAATTGTTGAAATTATTGGAAGGGCGTGGTATATTTCGGCGATCTTTGGTTGCAAGCTTTTCCCGACAGCTACAAGCAATAAAATAACTTATAATATCACGAGCAAAAAAAGATTACGTTCGGGCAAATAAAAACTGTTAGATTTTAAACAACCCCATCATCATCGTGGTTGACCATGCTTACAAAATCAACCATGCTGCTTACGCTTGACTGGCGTATGCAAAACTATAACTTCTTACGTGGTTTACAAAGTTAATGTAAAAAATGGACGGGACCAGTTGTCAAGATACGTAAGAGCCATTCAAATGGGTCTAATTACTTTCCGTGAAAATCCGCACCTCACGGTTTTTATACCCATTCGGTATTCAAACCATGTTCTGACGGGCTGTTAATACCGATCATTAATATATACTTTTGGTTGCTTCAAACAAACACTCTACCATTTTGGTTTTATTTAAAAGCCCTGGACGATATATATATATCAGAGAGCACTTCTTTTAAAAATTCAATCCATATCTGCGGGACTGTTACTGTCCTTCTTCACACACCGTTAAAACAATCAGACGATGGAAAGTCGTGTTTTGAACACATCCCATTTCAGCACAACGCATAATACAATTTACAATGTAAAGATGCTGTTCGGGTCGTTCTCTTACTTGGGCATAAAATGCGATCAAACTTTTTCCATAAACATTTAAATCAAAACTTATTTACATTTATAGTAATTGCAAAACAAAAAAGCGACAGTTATTTTAGTGGAACCGTCAATAAAATGTCAAAGAGGTGTAAACATATTATATTTGGGCTTCTCAACATCAGTAACAGATGCTGTGTCTGATACTCCTGTTTTTGATATCCAAAATGATTCCTCGTCCTTCATCATCTGATCCAGATTTGTCCCTACGAAAGTTGATAAAAACAAGTAACACAAGTCTTGACATGCAGTAGTAAACAAAGAATTATCAGAATTGTTAGTGGCCATGTTTAAAAAATGTTATCAATAAGCCAAGGAAGTTCTACAGCAAACGGTCATGTATGTGGATACCCTTATACATTATCGTAAATATACTGTGCTACACTACTGTTGCTATTTGTCATTTACACGCATACATTTACAATCACTTTTGAGTCTATAGTATCAAAGGATTGTTAGCCATACAGAAGCACAATAACACCTAAATTGTAAATTGAAAAATCAAACCTCTAACTGCTTTAGTTTTTTAATGCTAGATTTTTTGTTGTACTTTATGAAAATGAAGAAAAAGTGACGTCAATGTGCCAAAAGTTCAACTATGATCAGTCTTGAATAGTAGCCAGTGAAAAACCTGTTGTTAATTTTTGAAAGGACATGCTTGCGACACATCTAGCACTAATGCACTGTTGATGCACTATGTCTTGGTGACAATAAAAATAGTACATGAAGTTACATTCTCTCGTGAAGCAAGAGTTTCCAAACAGATTTGATCTTNAAGCACAATAACACCTAAATTGTAAAGTGAAAAATCAAACCTCTAACTGCTTTAGTTTTTTAATGCTAGATCTTTTGTTGTACTTTATGAAAATGAAGAAAAAGTGACGTCAATGTGCCAAAAGTTCAACTATGATCAGTCTTGAATTGTAGCCAGTGAAAAACCTGTTGTTAATTTTTGAAAGGACATGCTTGCGACACATCTAGCACTAATGCACTGTTGATGCACTATGTCTTGGTGACAATAAAAATAGTACATGAAGTTACATTCTCTCGTGAAGCAAGAGTTTCCAAACAGATTTGATCTTCAA
Source organism: Morbakka virulenta (assembly GCA_003991215.1). Classification (NCBI taxonomy): domain Eukaryota; kingdom Metazoa; phylum Cnidaria; class Cubozoa; order Carybdeida; family Carukiidae; genus Morbakka; species Morbakka virulenta. The sequence continues at coordinate 6,457,015 of RDPX01000004.1, forward strand.
AATTAATAAACATTGAAATAAGGTGACCTTTCTTAAGCACTATGGTCAGGCTTCAGAATTATAGTCAAGTAAGTAAGAAATTAATGATGTGTCAAAAAAACATTCATACCTTAAAATACTTTCTGTTCTCGACAAATGATCTGCGACAGCCTCTGGCGAATCAAATAAATGTAAATTTCTTCTCCATATTCTCATTTGTCCTTGCCAGGATCTAGTACTACACATCTGAAACTTATCAGGAGTGCTTGGGTGTTCTTTCTTTCTTTTCGATCTGGAAAAACAAGAAAAGAAACACAAGTTGTTGAAACAAAGCCATGGTTTACTCCAACACTGATTGGTTGTTCCCTTTAATAAAATTCTAATTAAAAACCTATTCTTTCCAAAATTAAACCAAACAGATGTTAAGCATGATGCAAAATAGTATTAAGTATAATAAAATCTCTCATCAAAGATTAATCAAATTAACTCAAAAAGCCCTTACGGATAAACAACTGTTACTAAAGGTATTGACTTTTTAAAAAAGGTAGGTTAATTCTGATGACTTTAAAGGTTCACAATGTTAACAATGTTATACTACTGACCAACCAACCAATACCACACCATAAGGATAATAGAGAAAAACTGACAGGGAAGAAAGTATTCTTAAGAATGGTCTTCCAATCTGTTTTCCTACAAAACTATGACCAGCATCTACATTTGTCACAGTGGTCCAAGTAAACAATTTGTAATATCAATACAAATGATAGGCATTAGTGGAGGAGAAGTGGTGAGAATGGTGAGAGAATGGTGGCTTAACTCTCAATCTAAACTAGTATCATATTGGCAGTAATTTTATTCTAAGACATATCTACTGTGCAGATGAAATATGACTGAAGTAGCCAAGGATATATTTGTTGATCACATTTCACCATCTAAAACAAATAGTAATTCTGACTTTATTACAGATTCTTTCACAAACTCTGCAGTACAATAAGAAACATCTGAAAGTAAAGTTCGCTTTTAATGACCTTGAAAGCATTGGAAATGTTTTTTAATAGCTTATTTCAGCCTTAAAGAAAAACATTTTTATCAGTCACTTTGATCTTTAAACCAACACCCAAGTTAATGGTTTTCAAGCTGTGCTTACCCAAGAAAACATTTGCAACAGGACCCTTTGGGCATGTTGTGCAATTCTCATTCTCTATGTTGGTCAGTTACAGAACTTGCATGTATTATTGACTCTTCTATGGAGGGATTTTCTGGGTCTTACAGGGTAGAGAAAAAGCATAAAGATAACAGACTTCAGAAAATGATATTAATGTATTCTGCAAAACAGTTTATGTTCTTTGAATGATGTAAAAGCTGAAGTAATGCAGGTGGGAGAATTTCCTGAAACCAATGGACACCTTCATGCATTTCTTTGGAAGAAATTGGTTTGTAAATTCTAATCATGAAAATTTGGATGTAATTAGGCAAAATAAATATCATTTTTAGAATTTGTAATTGTCTAATATGTATTACATACATCTATTTGCCAACAAGTAAAGAATTGGAATAAAAGGAAAGACAATTTTTTAAATCTGTTTCAACACTTTTAAGGAGAATACTAGAGTTAACCCTGTCTGACAAAAAAGAAGCTTCAGTAGCATCCAAATAAGGGATCAACTTTCTTTTTTATGTTTTTATGAATCAACATTGAATATGTAGTATCTATAGCTAGATAGGTCTCAACCATTTGCTTTTATTAGCATATGTAAAATGCAACATTTGGTGTCCATGAAGTAAAGTAATGACATCGTGAGTGTCTGACATTGTTCAACTAATTGTCACATCCAGTGTTCAACGAATTGTTTTGTTCAGTGTTCATAATCCTCAAGGTATGTCGGTGGCTTGTGGTGACGTGTAGACCTACAGACAGTAGGGGTTATCTTCAAGGTGTTGGGACTGGGAGAGCTTGGAGGGATCGTGGAGGGATCGTAGATGCATGGCTTGAGTCAGTAGATGGTCCAGTGTGTGCGTCTGGTGAGCTGGTGTTGTGAGTCTCTTCAGATGGTGCATCAATGACAGGAGGCAGTGGATGGGATTGATCTTCTTGAATTGCCTCACGATCGTCTGCAGGAGATGCTGGCACATCAACTTGTGGTTGGAGTATGACAGTTTCGCTTCTTGTCAGTCGGCCAAAGATGCACATTGCAGGGGAAATGCCAGTTTCAGGGTCAGGTGAGTTGCAATAAGTGAGCATCACACATTGGAGTGTCTGTGTGTAACAGGGCGGACAGGCGGTCGCGCAAGAACGATAAGGATTCAAGGATTGTTCTGAGATTCCCTTTATTAAACTTGAAGATGAAGTCTTTTTGCCTTCTTTAAACCAGTGCAGGCTCGGGAACCATTCACAACTGAACACCGAACCTTAGCTATATCTATTTATGTGGATTGGAAAAAGGGTTGGATGTGTTGTATGTACATTCCAGTTATAACTTCAGGCTGACTAATTTCCGTGTGCGCCTTACCGAACTGGGAAAATGATTCAATTGGGAAACAACCTCCACACATCCATCCCACACAAACAACACTCCCCACGTTTTGTTTAACTATTGTGAAATTAGTAAGTGATAAGAAAAACTAAATACTTTAAGAGTTTTTCTTAACTAAGGTCAAGTGACCCTGTCACACTCTCACCCCCCCCCTTTAGTTCGCCATGTCCTCATGGGAACTATATTTATGACATGTCCATAGTACTAACTAACTTATCTACGCAGTGCTGACATAGGCAGGTGGAACCTGTTGCTATGCAGTCCAGCTGTAGAGCGGGTGGAACGTCTGACAGGAGCTTCCTCCTCAGTGTCACTGACTTCTGGGTCCGTGCTACTGTTTCTTTCATCCTCTTCATGACTTGGTTCTGGCTGCTGACTGGATAGCGGTGGTGCAACGTCAATTGCTACTTCTTGGTCGCTGTCACCGTCCGAAGAGTCTGATTGTGGAGCCACAGTTCTCCTTCGTCTAGCAGGTCTCGCTTGTCTCGCTGGCAATCTTTGCTGTAGTACTGTAGGAGGACAGATCTGTATCTCAGCCCTGCTGACAGCTCTCTCTTTGCCATGTCCATCTGAGGGTTCAATGACATATACACCGTTGTCCATTCTCATCACCACTCTATGGACTTGGTTGCTCCATCGGTCTTGGATCTTGTTTCTCCCTCTGACTGCACGATTCCTTATGAGTACTCGCTCGCCTACTGCTATCAGTGCATCTCTAGTCCTGTTGTTGCTGTCATGTTTCTTTTTCCGCTTCTCTGCCTGCTCTGCTATCATTCTTGCTGTTTGTCGATAGGCCTTCTGTAACTCCTCTTGGTGTCTTGTCACATAACTATCAGCTGGCTCTGTCTCTTCCCTTCCAATCAGTCTGTCTAATGGTATCCTTGCATCTCGTCCGAACATCAGATAGAAAGGAGAGTAACCGGTGCTTGCTTGTGGGATGCTGTTGTAGGCATAGCACAACTCTTGGAGATGTTCTGGCCATCTTCTCTTTTTCTCAGGTGGTAGGGTGCGGAGTAGTTCATGCAGGGTCCTGTTAAACCTCTCGCACTGGCCATTTCCTTGAGGGTGGTATGGTGTGGTTTTGGACTTCTTGATACCATAGGCAGTACATAGTTCTTTGATAATTTCAGCCTCAAACGACTTCCCTTGGTCTGAATTGATTCTTTGTGGGACACCTTGGACCATAAACCATTCTTACAACAGTATTTTGGCCGCAGTACTAGCCTTTTGGTTTCGGGTTGGTACCGCGATGGTAAATTTGGTGAAGACGTCAGTTAACACCAAAACATTCTCCCGTCCATCTGAGGCTGGTTCTAACACGGTGAAGTCCATTGCTAGCACCTCCAGTGGCTTGGTTGCTTGGATACTGCCCATTGGTATTCTTGGGGGTAAGTAGAGTTCTTTGGCCAAAACGCACCTCTCACATTTTGCAATCCACCTCTTCACGTCTGCACCCATCCCTGGCCACCAACACCGCTGCCGCAACACCTGTTCAGTCCTCTCTGGACCTTGGTGCCCAAAGTCATCATGTGCTGCTCTTAGGACTTGACTCTGCATTGCCTTTGGTACCACTAGAAGTTGACTAACTTGGCCATTGTTGTCTTTTACCATTCTGTATAGCTCACCATCCTTCTCTTCTATGCTGTCCAGGTGGGTCAGTAGTTTCTTTGCCTCCAGAAACTCTCAACGCCTCTCTCAAGGGCTTGGCTTCCTCCCCTCTGATAAATAGTGTCTGATCCTTGCGATCGCTGCATCTGTCTGCTGTAACGTGGAGATCTGCTCCTTCTGTAGGGATGGAAGTGACATTGCCTGCGCCTCTGCGTCGTCAGCTCTTCTAGTTACTCCCAGGTCCTCCAGGTGGATAGCATCCTCCAGTAGCTTTAGCTGTATGTTTGTTGGCATGGTGGTGGTTTATGTGGCGGTGGCTAGCACTTCAGGGACGTCCACAGACTGGATGCTGACCTCTTCTTCTGTATCTGTTCCAGTACCTCTCACATCACCATGTCTATATTCGTCTCTTCTAATGCGGCTTAAAGCATCAGCATTGATGTTGTGCTTGCCAGTGCCATACTCTATCTTGAAGTTGAAGCTCGCCAACTCTGCTGCCCAATACTGCTCAACTGCTTTCAGCTTGCTTTTCGTCTGAAGATAGGTAAGGGGGTTGTTATCTGTGTAGACCACAAATGTTGATCCCATCAGGTACTCCCTGAACTTCTCAGCTACAGCCCACTTCAGCGCTAACAGCTCCAACTTCATTGAAGAGTAGTTCTTCATGTTTTTCTCGGCACCACGCAGGCCACGGCTTGCATAAGCGATCACCCTCAGCTTCCCATCTTGCTTCTGCGACAGCACAGCTCCTAGTCCTTTGTCTGAGGCATCAGTTTCAACAAACACTGGTGAGCTGGTTAGTGCCACTCGCAGAATATTGAACGCCTCTTTGCAAGCTCCCCTCCAGATTTCCGTGGATATACTGGCTTGCTTCTTCTTTCCCCTTTCGGACAGCTCGGCAGTCAGCTGGTGTAGTGGTGCTGCCTTTTGTGCAAAACCCGGCACGAACCGTCTGTAGTAGGAGCAAAAACCAAGGAATGACCTCAGCTCTCTTAGTGTTTTTGGTTTGGGCCAGTTTGAAACTGCATCAGTCTTGGCTGGATCTGTTGCTATGCCCTTTGGGGTGACCACGTGCCCCAGGTACTTGACTTTGTCCTGGAAGAATTGACACTTGCTTGCTTCTATCTTTAGGCCATGTTGCCTCACCTTGCAAAGCACTTGTTCCAACCGCTGAAGATGATCTGTGACGCTACCACTGAACACTATGATATCATCTAGGTATACCAGAAGAATCTGAAGGAGATCCTCTCGGAATATGGTCTGCATTAACCGCTGGAAGGTAGCTGGGGCCGTACACAAGCCAAAGGGCATCCGATTGTACTCGAACAACCCCAGCGGGGTTGTGAATGCTGTCTTGTGGCGGTCTTCTGGGTGAACTTCCACTTGGTTGTATGCAGCAGCCAAGTCCAGTGTTGAAAAATACTTTGCTCCTCCAAGTGCATCAAGTGATTCATCAATGCGAGGCAGAGGGTACGCATCTCGTCTTGACTTTGCATTAAGGCGTCGGTAGTCCACACACAGGCGAAGGGCTCCAGACTTCTTCCGCACCAGGACGATCGGGGAAGCATAGGCACTTTGACTTGGACGGATGACTCCACGGTTCAGAAGGGTCTGCAGGTGGTCTTTTACTTCCTGGAACTGATTTGGAGGAATTCGTCTGTGCCGCTGGTTGACTGGAGTACTGTCTTTGGTGTAGATCCGGTGCTGCACTGTCTGTGTTCGCCCAAGCTCCTCCCCCTCTCTGTAGAACACGTCTACATATTCTTGGAAGATACGGACTGCCTCTCTTCTCTCCCTTGCTGAACCCGGGAAGTTGTCCAAGGTGACTCCTTCTGGCAAGTCTCCTCTGTTCATTGGGGTAGCAGTCCTGCCAGGGAGTGTCACCACCTCCTGACACACTGTCTCCCTAGCGTATGACACTACCACTTCATTGCTGTTGGCTGTAAATGTTAGCTGCTCCTGCTCTACCACTTCTACTGGCTGGATGGTGCCGAGACAGGTTCTGGGACATAGGCTGACACCTTGGCTTGTTGGATTGACCAGCTGGACGGTAAAGCATGTCTTGGAAGCATCCACCACTGTCGCTGCCACCTGGAGTCCTCCTTGTAGGGGGGTAGTGAGGGGTTCCACCACAGCATTCGCACCACAGGACATTCCTGTGACTGCAATGTTCGGGTGGAACCGATACGGCTTCGCTGTCAGCAACCTTGACCAACCATCTTTTCTGTGGTTTTTGAATTTGCCTTACCGAACTGGGAAAATGATTCAATTGGGAAACAACCTCCACACATCCATCCCACACAAACAACACTCACCACGTTTTGTTCAACTATTGTGAAATTAGTAAGTGATAAGCAAAACTAAATACTTTAAGAGTTTTTCTTAACTAAGGTCAAGTGACCCTGTCACATGTGTCTAGCTCACCATTTGGTCCAGTGTTACCAACTATCATCCTCTTCACTGTCTTGACCCCTACTTTGGCATGGCAGTTGCTATGTGGGAAGCCGACGGACGATTTGCAGTGTCCAACACCCCAGGATTTGAGAAATTCTTTGGTGTTCCCAGCAATGAATTCCGGACCGCCGTCTGACAAGAGTTCATCTGGAATGCCATACGTGATGAAAGTATGGTGAAGGCTGTTGATGAGTCCTTTGCTACCTTCACTCGATTGTTCGACGATCGGCCAGTTGGAGTAAAGAACAACAGATATGAGGTAGATGTTTCCCTTGTGATGGAAGAAGTACGAGCAGATGAGTTGGAATGGGTACTCAGGAAGAGAAGGTGGCATTGGTTGTAGGTGAGGTTGGGATGGTGCCATGATGTTGCAGTGATGGGATCTGGAATGCTTGCCTTTGATGTCATTGGTTATACCTGGCCAAAACACAGATGCTTCAGCATGGGATATCATTGATGTGACTCCTTGATGGGCAGCATGAAGGTTGTCGAGGATTTGTTGCAGGGAAGATAGGATGACAATTCTTTCATTGCAGATTGGTACCCCCTCCATTGTCCATAGGTTATTGCAGAACTGATGATAGCGTTGGAGGCTTTGTGGGAGGTTGTTCACTTTGTCTGGGAATCCGTCTTCGATTAAGGATACCAGTTGTCTGATGTCATCACTTGTAGATGGCAACTTCACCATATCCCAAGTGATGGATAGAGTTGTTACTGAGGCAGCAGCGGTGAGGGACGATCTGATGTCTTCTTTAAAGGTGAGATCAGAATCAGAGGTTCCAGTGGTTGCAGCTGCAAGGACTTCACGAGCAGGCAGTGGTCTAAATCCCTCTTCTGTTGAAACTGCTGAGATGATGGATGACGATGGTGTTCCTCCCATGGTAGGGAATTTTTCAGAGATCATGCCAAGGTCAATGCAGGGAGCTTTGCTGAGGAAGATGTTGGAGTCTTTTGTGATGTAGGTAATCGGTCTGGTTTTAGTGATGTTGTTATTCTGATAGACACCAGAGATGTGGAGGATAATGGCTCATTGTTGATTAGGTTTGTCGTTGGCAGCATGCATCTTCATCTTGACTGGGATGAGATCACTTTTTGTCAAGCTGAGTCGTTGAACAGTTTTGAAACCACCGAAGCAACCTTGGCAGCCAGTGTCTGCTGTGGCAGGGACGAGGATGGTGCTTTCAGGGTTGTTCACAATAGGTTTGAAGCCAAGGTCAATATAGTCCTGGTCATCAACTCTTGACTAGGAGTTTTATGGGCTGGATGGGTGTCATTTCCACTGGTTGGTCTCCTTCTGGTAAATATGATGATCTGCAGAGATAGTGTTCACTGTGGCAGAGCAGAGAAAGTCATAGACGGCACCCTGGTGATTAGGCGCATTCTGATCCTCCTTCTTGGGCTTGTCTTTGGTCCTACATACATCCTCGAAGTGGTGGAGTAATTTGCATTGAGTGCATTGTTGGTTGTTGCTTCTCAATGTGGCCCTTCTTACACAGTAGGAACATAGATGGTAGCCCTAGTTGTGTCAAATGTCTTGAAGTAGAAAAGTGATGTTGCTTTTGCATCCTTTGGATAAAATGATACTTTACTGATGCTGGTTTGTTACAAAGCTACATTGTAACACCATCAAGAACATGTACAAATCCCACTGATCTTCGCACATCATTGCTAGAGTCTTCCATTGGCCAATACATTTTTGCAAGACATTTTAACATTGACACTTCATCATCACATGGCATCTGCTGGTTGATGTCAGCTTTTCAGACTGTTTCCACATCAGAAGAAACTGAGCTATAAAACTTTAGCTTTCTGTCGAAAACATGGCCAGCAACAAGAAAGATGCAAGAATGTGAGGTTGCAAAAGCAGAACTGTAAACAGTAAAAGATGACAAGATTCTAGCATTGATAGGTCTCAACCATTTGCTTTTATTATTCAGTAATATTCTTGCAATGCTAGAATCTAAACAATAAAGACAAAAGATATAAAATAAGTATATAATGGTGCTGAAGAGTTCATTCTCCTCTAATAGCTATTTTATTACCTTGAAACTGCTGACAAAAACCAACAATGAAACAACTAATAAAATCAGATTGATACCTGGGTACTACTCTTAGAAAATTTCCATATTCAAGGGTATTTTTCCCAATGTCAATCTGCCTCTGCCGTTTCTCTAGCCTACCCAAATCTGTAAGAATTTCTTTCTTCTTGAAGTTTCCAAAATTTGTTTTATTTTGACCTGAATCTCTCTTTTCCTTTGAATCTTTCCCAGAGAGACTTGAAAGGGATAACTTTCTTCTTGGCCTAAAACTATAATAACAAATACATATTTAGACAACTTAAAGCAGTGATATTCATGTCTTGTTTTATAATACCTTCATTCTCTAATAAAGGGCTCCCAAACTCATGTGGTTCTATGGAGACCATTTATAGGACCTGATGAGATCTATTAAGTTTTTCATTATTTTTTTTATTGATAGTACATCCTTTTCCTTGTTTGCCCTTAATACTTCTCGAGTAGTTCAGGAGCTAAGTTTTCCAAACACTCCACAAATTGATAACCAATGGGATCAAAATCATCAAATTGCTTTGGTTGGTTTATGCTATTGGCAGCAATTTTACAATCTTAAATGCAAAAGCAATTGATTATCCTAATACAGAGCAGGTATACATTTAAGGAAAATGAATTTTACTTTCTATTAGTTAACACAGAAAGCTCCTTTCTGAGATTACTCCCAAAGTGGGTACTACTGAAGCATGGCTATTCACCTAAATTGGATATACACTAGATAAACTAGAAATTGACTCAATGGCTTTTCAAACGGATAAATGAAAGCAGAAATTTGAAGAAAGTTGTAGATGTCACTTAATTTTTTAATTATGAAGTAAACTTTTACTTTTTTTCTTTGTATGTCTAATGACAATTTATTTCACAACAATTTATGGGGGTTGCAGCATGTTACTAAATATATATCCAGGTTCTTTTTTCCAATTTTCCTTTAGAACTGTGTAGTTAGTCTTTTCTATAAGCTCTTTGGTTTACTACTAATACTTGTCATTTGAGAAGTGTGTAATCTATACAATGACTATACAAGTGTCTTGCTGGTGCACAGATATATTTACCTAAGAATTTCAACCATAAAGCTAACACAGCTAAAGTGCACATTAATAGATCACAAGTGCACCTCAACTGTTTGCTTATTATAATATTACTATGATGTATTTAGTTTGGCAATTCTGGAAACTGTTAAAAATATTTGATACCTTGAATCAGGTTTTGACCCAGATTTGCAACCATCTGTTTCTTTATTATTTTCTTTTTCATTTTCCATGTCCATAATATCAGCCCATGACCTGTATTGTAAATTTTCTGGTGTGTAACTGCAGAGGAAAAAAAGTAACATGCAATGTAGTCATTTTTTCCAATTACACAAATACTATGTATTATAATTTTTTATATAAATCAAATTAAATACATAATATTAAATAAACTATAACCCCAGGTCTAATAATTATTTTACAAAAAAACCTTTTAATACAAAAATGGCCTTTTAAATTTAACAGACCTGTCGTTAATAAACGGGTATGTTACTTACTGGGCTTCTATCTTGGTATCTCCAACCGGAGGGAATTCGTCGTAAATCATGTCATAAAGAGAGGAGTCCATCTCTGCAGGAAGCTTCTTTTCCTTTTCGCAACTGCTTGCACCAAAGGCATTTTTTCTTTTATTTCGTTGATAAGAGTGATCTGGTGTCCGTACTCGGTATTGGTCTTTTTCTGCGGTGTTAAAAGATAAGAGCTGGGGCTTAATAGCTAAAAAACTATGATTCAGTTGGGTGTTGAACGTCAATATGCAGATAGATTTTCTATCTGCAATCTGATTTTTTGTTCAGGACACTTGGAAATTACTTTGTAAAGGAAAGCCTTTTCTTTGACCGCTTCATTCTCATCGTTAACCTGCTTCGTTGAAATATTAGACGTCTAAAAGTCGTCTTACATGGTATCTTTGGCTTAGACTAACGAAAACGAAACCTTAAAAATGCTTAACAAAACCGAACAGCATAATACGATTTCACACAAGATATTGCAAAAAACATTGCCATCTGTTGATGCTTGGTGCCAACAAGCACTAGATCAGGCATAGTCTGGTTATTACTGCACTAAAAACCGATCTGTTTTACTTTAAATCAATTTTATCATGTTAAGTTAATGTTACTATTAGTAAATACTAACCTGCATGACTGATGCAGTCTGTGTTATGAAATGTTAACGCCATGTCTTCGAATCGCCTTCTTGTCTCACTCTGATCTTCTTGATGCCTCTGGTCGTATTTCCCGCCAGCGCCAAAATTTTACCTGTTTTTCTTTAATGAGTCACGTGATTCATCATTGTTCTTTTTTTAACCCCTGGAGCACCATGGGATAGTGGAACATTGACTTGCAAACGCCATTATTTTTCCTCCAAATTTTTTATTTTTCAAGGTGAGAAATTTGCACTTTCTTAGAAGCGAAAAATGAGCGGAAGGTACACGAGACCTCCAAACACATCACTTTACATCAGGAATCTTCATCGGGAAACCAGGTGAGTTTCGTACGACAGCCTGTAACCGTTAATTTTGTTTAGTGATGAAGGAAGTGAAATCGTGATTAATTGCTGTCACGGAGTTGCTTCGTGTGAGATGATACAGATCAGAAAAAAACTAGTCTGGATGACAAATTGGCTGTAGACACCAGGTATTACTGTAGTGACTTTATCCCTGTTATGCAACCAAGTTATTGTGATCTAGTTTTATCTACAGGCCTATGCAAATAAGATTTCATCATAGATTGTTCGACAATGACGCCAAGCATGGACGCAGAATGTCATCCATATTCTTTAATTGCACGAAAATTGTTCACTTGACCTCCACAGAAGAATATCTCATTGAGCAATATTTTAATGTAACTTGAAAATTTCTAACAGACAAATTTGATGAAATGTTTACCCTTATGTAATTAAAGTATAGGCCAACACCTTGATATTATTTCCGTAAAACAGACATTTTCCAAATTTTGCCATGACTTATGTCATGTTGTGTATGGAAGACAAGTAATTACTGCAGACTTCTCACAGCATCAAGAGATCTGTCGTATCGTTTGGATTTTATATTATTTGGTTGCATCAACCGCTTTTGGCTCCCATTTTCAAACGCTCAAATTAATAATTTGTGTTTAGAAAAATTTTTCGTTGTTCTTCTTAGTTTCATGCATTGTATGATTAGCCCATGTCAGTATACTAATTCGAATTAATATGTATTAGTTTTAAATGTTACTTTTATATTGTGTAGGGTTGAGGATTTGAGAAGAATATTTACCAAATATGGACCAGTGAGGGATATCTACATTCCACTTGACTACTACCATAAAGAACCGCGAGGGTTTTGCTATGTACAATATCTTTTCACGAGTTTTTATTCACCCTTTTAGATTCAGTATTGTTTACACATAGTATATATATAATATTTGTTCTATATATATAATATATATATATATAAAATATATGTATATTTAATATATATATAATATATGTATATATAATATTTGTTTTATTTATTTTTATATAAATACATATAAGAGCATGCATTGCATTAATTTTGTTTTGATAAATTAGGGAATACTTCACTGTATTTTTACTGTATTTTTTTAGTTGAAAGCACTCACCCTTTGGTAGGCAAATGAAAGAATTATGTATGTTTTAGCAATAGGCTTAGTCACCCATCAGAATGATTCCATTAATTTTTTTCCTCATGTTTTGAGTTTAAGGCATTTTATTTGCAGACAATTATTTTGCTCGTAAAATAGCAAGTAATGAGATGATCTGATGCACCAAAGGAACCAGTAAACTGGGAATTGACTTGCATGATTGGTAGTGTAGGAATATATTAACTTTATATCACCAATAAAACGAGTTAACACTTACTATAAATAAATGGTTTGCATGCTATGTAAGGAGAAAATATAAGTGTTTAACAGTGTAATATTGTGAAAGTGAGCTGTGAATATAATCTCCTAGTTTATAATAATAAGGATGGATCTCAAACAAAAAGGTGTCAGCAGAGACCTGGTGAAGGATAGGATAACTTGGAAGTCGATTTCAAGAAAGCGTCCAACACATGCTAGCATGTAAAACGGACGTTAAACCGAATATAATGATGATGATGATGAGTTTAATGCTTAAGGCCCACTTAATCAAGCAAACATTTTATAATTTGATCATATTTTTAAGTTTAGAGTTCGATGGGAAAAAACACTTTTTCCCTAAAATAAAAAACCCAGTAAAACTTTAACTTCATTCATGTAATGCATGGTACCTTATAAATTATGCTACCTCTTAGTGTTCCTGCATTTACAATAAAGAATAGTATTCCTTTACTTTGCTCAGGCAGTAGGTGGGATCAGATTATTGTTGCAAGAGCAATTTTTGATAGCTTTGTTTTGTTTATATATTTTTTATTTCTGTTGATAAGTATTCAATGTTTGGACAATAAATGCAAGTGTAGACATAACAGAGATAGTATGATAGACATTCTTCACAATATTTTGAAACTTATTACATATAAGAATATTACAGATTGTTACAGTACATTGCTGGGTTACATTTGTGGAAGAGTAATACTATGTAGGGTTGCTTGCTCATTTTTTATGTCGAAATATGTGGCATTTGAATAAACGTTGTCATATTGTGAGCAAAATGAAGCCATATTTTTTAACATCAAATTGCAATATATTTATGGGATATTTGTATTTTATAGTTTAACTGACAGATAGCTTTTTAAAAAAATAAAACTGTTGAGATTTCAGTGCTTTGTATCAAAAGCTGAAGCTTTACTCAGTACCTTAAGACTTCTCCTTTTTCTTTTCCACTGGACAGTGAATAAAGTAAAGTTAAAAGTAAAGATAGAAAGGTAAAGGAAAGATGAAAATTTTTAAAGAAAAGACCACAAAGCACAGCACAACTGTATGTCATATATTTCTTAAAGATCTCCACTGGTAACAGACAAAAGCCAAGATCTTACAGTAGATCAGAGAGACCACTTGTGATAGATCAACAGCAGTCTTTTCAAATCCTGCTGCTTCCAAGAAATGTTTCTTGTGCCAAAAGTATCACAGTCAAGTTATGGCAATGTTGCAATCATTCCACTTACAAGTCATGCACTAATTACTTGACCTTGAGCTTACTGGTAAATATGGGTTTGATTCATGACTTGGGTTTTTTTGTTGCAAATCAAAAAGAATCTTTTACATGATCTTTTGGTGTAAAAGATAATTGTCAAAAGATCCACTAAATCTACTGTTAAATGAAAGTGGTGAATTGTATTGCCTTTTCTTGACTGTTTGTTTGAAGAAAAAGTCCACAAAGTAAAGCACAGTGGATTAAAGATGGTAAAGTCTTGTAAGAGTTTAAAAGTTATTCAAGAATCGTCACAAGTCCTGGTCAAGGGTCATAAATCTTTGCATGTGTCAAGCCATTTCAAGTTAAAACAAAAGACAGATTGAAAGATAAAGTTGTTGTACTGAAAGACGTGACTGACAGTATTCAAAGGTATCCTTAAATTCTTACCCTTAATGTTCTGGTGTATGTACCAGTCTTTTTACCTATTTTTCACTGGAGTACCTCCATTGCTTATTACTCTAGTATATAAATTCCCAATATTCCATGTTGGTATTTCTCATCAAAATATTTAGGTGATGCTCCAGTTAATGCAAATTTTAATGTGGAAATATAGTAACAACCAAGTAAAAGCTGATTAGTATTTTGTTGGGTTGCTGTATTTTAACATTGTCCATAAAAACTGATAGCCTTTGATAGGGATTGTTACCATGGTAGCATGGAGGTACACCATTGAAAGGTGTTATTATAATATGTCAAGAGCTTGCGTTCTTCTTAACTCTAATTATGTTTGAAGACATTCGTGATGCTGAAGATGCTCTTTATTATGAAGATAGGGTTAGGGTACTTGGCAGAGAATTAGAAATACAGTTTGCTGAAGGAGATAGGAAAAGTGAGTATTAGTAAACAAAAAGAAAAGTTTGTTCTGCTGCTTGCAATCTCATGAAAAGTTGTACTTATCTGTAGTTTTGAATGAGAGTTATTTACTCCATGTTTCCTGCAAGTTTTTCTTGTTGGTGCCTAAGGATTGGTGAAAGTTTGAAAAAAGTATATAAAGTACCAGGTTACCCTACAAAAAAGTAGTTTTATTATTTGTATTCAGACTTTTTCTGTTTGAATTACTTGTATTTTAATATTTCAACCTGCACATACTTCGTAACAAAAGAAAAATTGAGTGTTCCAAAAAAAGTCCTTTGATCAATAATTTGTGTAATTTTATTGTCGTGTTTAGATTCTATACCGTCATTATTTAAATACAGTCAATTTATTATCCAACTGTATATATTGTTTTGAGTAGTTTCAGTACGATAAACATCAAAAATAGACAATAGTGATAAAAAAAGGAGAAATAAAGGGGCGGTGGACTTGTAGCGAACGTCTGTGAGGAAGAAAAAGGGATAGATAAGTAAAAACATATAACATTTGCAGGTAATAGTTGAGCAGGCCAAATTTCTTCTTTTTTTTTTAATTTAACCAGTTCCTTTGTTGATGTGCCATGTTATACTTCCCAAAAGATCAACTTGAAAAGGAAGTAAATTTCACAAAGAAAAAACCAGCTTAATTCTGTTATTTGATGACGTAAATATTATGCTATATAAATTAGCGGAGATTGAAGTTTAATATATGTGTTTGATTTATATGTACATTTCATTTTCCATTGTTGTAAAGTATGTTCTTAAAATTGCATTATTGTCAAATTTTTCGTCCAGTTTTTGAATATTTATTTATTGTGCTATATTTTTGTATTTGTAGCACCTGGTCAAATGAAGGGGAAAGAACGACGCAACTATTATTCTTCATATTCTTCGTACGACAAGGACTACAAGTGGGTGCCTTCCTATATTGTTTTGGTTTGGGGTTTGTTTTTTTATTATCTTTGTCATTTTTTAGTTGAGGTCAGTTATTCCAGTTAAACTAAATTTTTGAAAAGTAATTGTGACAATATTCCAATGTGAAACCTGTAAATTTTAATAAACTTTGTTTGTATCAAGTCAAGTAGGAATGCCTTTATTTGACAATCTTAGTTTTATTTGGCATCAGGACATAATTCGTTGAGCTAAAGTTGACATCTACAGAATTTTAACCATTGATTTTAACATGGATTCGAGCGTGTTTATTTTTGTTTGTCTTGGTTGGTTTTGGTTGGAAGTTGGCTGTTTTGTTTGGAAGTTCATTTTAATGATGGGACTTCTGCAGAAAATATTTCTGGGTTATCATCGTACTGACAGAAATTTGCTTCACATGGAAATTTGGTAACATAAACAACAGATAAAATTAATCGCCTAGTATTTTTTACCCATATATCTGCAGTTACGATTGTCTCCCTTATTAGATTAACATTACTTTGTAGTTTTGTTTGCCTGAATATGTAATATATTTTTACAGAATATGCCTGGTGCAAATCAGCTATCGTATTTCCTGAACTCGTTGCATCTATTCATGTTCATCACCTAATGAAACCTTTTCTTTACCTTTTCTTTGATTAGCAGGAGAAGATCAAGAAGCCGTTCTCCAAGGTGGGTAATGAAAAAAAACTAAAAACTGCAGAATATTGTTAATCAGCTTTTAGTTTACTGAAAGAAAAAATCTAAAGCTTGAAAATTTATGTGCCTCTGTATTTTAATTTGACTATTTACCCGCTATTTTTAGTTGTTATATTATCCTCCCCACTGTGATTTTTTTGCGTATTACGTTGCTATAGCTTTTAATAATCCGTTTGGATATTTCGTCTTCAGTAATGTGTTGGCATAATTTTTTGTGAATCGTATTGTTAATGTTCATAAATACACTTTTAGGACGTGCATATACGTAGACAAGTTGTTTACCTAAAATAAACAAATGGTTCTAACCCTTAGTGATTACTGCCAGCTTCAATAACCCAACCTGTTTCTCCATTTTGATTTTTAAATAATAGCCATTTTATTTTACCCATATAACCTCAGAATCGTATTAGTAATGTCTGTTGAGTTATGAATTATGTTTGATGATCTCAAACCCTTGAGCAAGGTACCTTGTTCATTTAAAATATTAATGTGCTATTTGACTGACCCAATTTTTTTAGACGCCGCAGACGTTCACGCTCGCATTCAAGAGGTAGGCGTCACCGAAGCCGATCTCACAGCCCGCGCAAGAGCCGGAGTCCCAGACACCGCAGCAGAAGAGATTCTGATAAACGTCGATCGCGCTCAAAATCACCACAAAAGGGACAAGAAAGAGGGTCTCGGTCACCATCGGCCTCCCGATCAAGTGTAAGGTCACGGACACCTCTCGATAATGACGAGAATGGTGAAAGAGATGTATCTCCCAAGGGAGATGATTTTGACTAGGGCAATGTTTGTTGGACCCCAATGGAGACAACTGATGTTTATTTCCTTGCAGAGACTGCGATTGTAGGGCAAGTAGTAGAGGTTGTATCCTGTTTGCCAAACAGACCACACAGTATCAGTCATTGTTTTGCATCCTGAAGACAACTTCAGTATTAATACAACTGTAATGTCGCCGTCTTAATAGGATTCTTGATCTCCAGTTAGAGCCGGATTGCAAATGACCCAACAGTGTGGTCCATATTTGGTTTTCGTGATTTTTGGAAGATAAGACAGCCGCGTGAAGAATGATGGTTATTAAAGAACAAAACAAACACGTTGTATGTTAGCAGTTATTTTGTTTTTGTTTTGTTTGGTTGGGTTTTTTTTGGTTTTTTTTATATTAATTTTTTTGTTTGTAGAGTATCGCGAAAACTACAATACTTTTCAGGTCACGTGTTTTTAAGTATGCAGCAACTTTTAGGATTGTAAAAATTGCAATAAATAGAATTTGCTGCGGACGATAGTTTTGTCTCTTTTAATGTGTCTTTTTTATTTTTTTGCCTGAAATTTTGAACCAATATATAAACAATAAAAAGCAGATCAAGATATGTTAAAGGCTTTAAGAAACCAACCTTTTAAGGTTTTCGTTGACGGTGCTAATGAGAATAACAAAGAAGGTGATATGCTTTGAACTGCGCACGTGTTTTTCTTCCAATTTATCATGGCATTTTCATGTCAAGTGTAAGATTAACACTACATATCGTCGTTATTTGTTAAGATAATTTTTTTAATGGATGTAGAAGCAGGCTTTTTTATATAAGGCGTGCGATCGCACGCGCACGACTCCACACACGCCTAAATGGTGTTAGACGTGCGAAAAAAAACCACGCCTAAAAACGAGTATAATTTGCTAGGCGTGCGGTATATCGCACGCCTAGCAAATTATAAGTATCCTACACAGAGCACTTGAAATTTACCTTTCGTCAAAAAGAAGAAAGAGAAAACTTGATGACGGTGAACCAACTACCACATTTACAACAATTACCATAGCAGATGAAGATAATAACGAATTGAGTGATGCTAGCAGTGAGAGTGATTCTGATAGTGATTATGAATTGTGGGAGAAATAAGGAAGTTGAAGTAGAATATGAGTGTTGTATTTTGTTTTGTTCAGGAAAAACTTTTCATTTGAAGAATGGTAGTTTTTTGTGATAAGCCCATGCTTTATTAATAGACGCATTTTTTAAATCGTGTACGAAATGATCATTAGTTTATCAATGCTTTTATGAATTTAGAAAAATACAAGTATTTTTGTATTATAATCAACTGAAAACTATCTTTGTCTATTCGTGATGTGCAGATATTTGTTTCAAAAGAAATACTGCACGTTAATCTTGAAAAATGAAGACTATTAAATTGTTANGAAGTATAATATGAGTGTTGTATTTTGTTTTGTTCAGGACATTTTTTTCATTTGAAGAATGGTAGTTTTTTGTGATAAGCCCATGCTTTATTAATAGACGCATTTTTTAAATCGTGTACGAAATGATCATTAGTTTATCAATGCTTTTATGAATTTAGAAAAATACAAGTATTTTTGTATTATAATCAACTGAAAACTATCTTTGTCTATTCGTGATGTGCAGATATTTGTTTCAAAAGAAATACTGCACGTTAATCTTGAAAAATGAAGACTATTAAATTGTTATTTTTATCTCAATTGACAAAAAATTGGGATACGGCCGGATGATCCCGCCTTACCGGAATTTAACCAATGTGTGTGTGTGTGTTGGATGACTCATTTGAAGGCCCATTTCGAACGGCATTGACTAAAATGCTCAACCGTAACAATAGACACTGCTCTGCACAACTGTAATTTTTTTAATGATATTGCCCATACTATTGCAAGGATCCTCTTTTACCTTCCTTTACACTCAAAGCACCGCATTCGTTGCCATTTTTTAAACATTTTATTTTTGCTACACTTCAAGTTTGCTTCTTTGCGGTCTTTTCAGGCTTCTTGTTCCTTTATCCTCGCTTCCTTTCTTGAAGTCTTCAGTTGTGCAGGGTTAAAAAAAAGTTAATCAAATAACCCCATCCTATCCTAATGAACGATTTAATCTTTTGATTATTCACATATAACATATTTTTAATCTAATACTTGAAACCGAGTTTTTGTCAGATAATCACAACAATTTTAATAATTTCTGAGATCTGAGAATAAAATCCCGAGTCTGGATGTACAGTTGTTTTTGTCAAATATTGGAGTGTTGGATTTCAAGTTATAAAAATAAACATGATTGTCTTGATCTAGACAAGTTATTTGTTACTTCAATCACTGATTAAAACACGTGAACATTAACAATTTATGTAACTATTGAATTAGTAATGCCAACATTTTCTCGGGTAAATGGTAAAGACAAATTTAAGCCTTCTTAGAACTTTGTTGCTATCCAAATGAACTGCCTAGAACCTCGATGCTTGTGCTTGATGTTGCTTCCAATACTCTGCTTAAGTCAAAGTCTTTCTGATATGCTGTACATTTCACTGTTTCATTCACAAGTGCCAGATTTGCGTGGAGAATTCAATTTTTAGGCAGAGACCTTCAAATGAAATGTACACAAAGGGTAGGAGAACAGTGACGCATTTTCAGCATTCCAGTTTAGCTTGAATCTCTTTCCAAAATATTCAATCGGAAAATGGTTCCATACATCCTTTGCCTATTCAAGACGTCACGCTAGAACAGTACTTTTCTAACGTAAGAGCGCCTCGGTCTCCTTTAAACTGCGGTTCAGTTTTCTGCGGCTTATCATGAAGTTCAGATTCCTATACCCAAAGAGTGGTAACTGAAAAAGTACTCCGTTTTTTATAGCCATCTTTTGGAATTTTAAGATAAGTATGTAGTGATCAGTCCCAACTAATGTCAGTAATTCCTGACGTTGCAGCATTGGACATCTTTTGAATTACATGTGAAGGTTCTGGCGTTGGCAAATGAGTGAGCTACGAACTTCTTTCTGGAAACTATTTGTTTTCAGAACAAGAAGATATCATATCGGTGAAACCTTAGTTATTAAATACTCATATTCAAGATTTAAAGCAAGGTACATGGGACAAAATAATTTCCTGATGGGAAAACGATGCTGCCATATGAAATTTTCAAAATTGCCAAACAAAAATGAAACAATTAAGTAAAGAAGATCAGAAAAATGGCGGTGAAACTATACCTTTGACAAAGAAAGGAAAGGAAAACTCCTTGCAAGAAGACTTTTAGGCTTCTCATCTTGCCATGACGAATTGTTTGATGGGAAAGAAGACAGTTTTGTCATGGAGCAACCTTCAGGAAGAGAGAGAATATACGCCGTCCCTTTCTAGACATAAGCAGCTGAAGTGAAAGCATATGTAGGTATGTCGACCATTGAGAGAAAAGAAGACGAGTTTGTTGGGAAAAACTTGAAGCTGTATTTCCTCGCATATCACAACTGACTGTAAGACACGTCTTATACCTTTTATCACCAAGCGAAAACTTTCTTTCTTTGGTCATATTTGCCGTCATGACAATGTTGACAGGGATCTGCTATAAGGCTCTGCATTTGGTAAGTGAGCACGAGGTAGGCCTAAGACACGCTATAGTGATAATATCTCTCAGCTATGTGACGGAAAATCTATTCCAGAACTATATCGAATGGCGCAAAGTCGGTCTGGTTGGCGAAATTTTTGTGGAGGGCTACGGGAGATCTTGAGATGATCTTTCCGTTTGATGATGATCACAACTGGCAAAACAGTACCTGTCAATGAGTGCCTTAAGTCAATACTCGCAATGAGCTAGCAATTGAGCATCAACATGCAGCTTTCGTATGTATGCATTATTGGTTACTTTACAGCGTTTGACATGGTACGACATGAAAATTTGCTACACCTTCTACAGCAGCAGGAGAGACATGGTTCGCAACATTTACTGGAGGCAAAAAGCCCCGTCAAGTTTTTTTATACTTATTACGTAATGTATTAATGTCCTCATGGGCTTAAATCAAGGATTTTTTATAGTCACCAGACCAGTTCATCCTATGCAGTGAAAGTATTTTTGAGATTCTTGCAAATTCGAAAGATAGCTATGTCAGTTGAAATATGCAAATGACAGTTTTCATGGCTTAATCGGAGGAATACCTGGTACATTTTTTCAGAAAGTGAATTGGGAGATGGGAACTTCAATCAATTGTATCAAAGCGAAATCAGTAGTAATCGGCTAGATCACAAATAAACCATAGTGTGATCTGACGATTGCCAGTGACAATGAAGAAATTGAAGAAGTGGAATCCTTGGGGTATGTATATTGATTCTTTAATTACATCTGACACAAAAATCGAAGAGAGATTAGAAGTCGAATCGCGATTGCAAAGAAAAATATTTCATGACATGCGATATATTTTCACAAACAGAAAATTTTTCTGCCGATCAGAGTACTCAGAACGGGCAATTTTGACATACGGCTGCCAAACATGAAGATTTAACCCTAAAGCAAGAGACAATATTAAAGGTGTGGGTCAGTGGTTTGTGGGAAGGATTCTTAAGACTTCGCATTTTATACGGAGTTGCCAACAAAGTAGTGTTTTGAGAGCTGGTGTAGAAAGAGTACTGATAGCATTGGTTACGGTGAGGCAATATCGTTTCCTGTTCCAAGTTATTCGAAATGGATGTTCAGAATATTTAGCTTTACGTGGTTGAATCGAGAGCAAAATAGTAAAAGAAAGACAACAAATCAAATTTATGGATAGAATCAAAATTCTGTGTGGGGTAAAACCAGTTAGAAGTTTTCCACAAAATCGGTGAAAATTTATGACCGCTCAATCCACACTTATGCATCATTTGTGATAACTAAGAGGACAGAACAATTTTTCAACCATGTTTAATAGAGAAGAAAACTAGTGTATTTAAGAGTATGATATATTTGGGAATTAAGTGGGGAGTGGTACTTAACTAAGAGTCGGCCCATTTTATCAACAAAAATGATATACAGGCAGGATTTTTTTCTTAATATTGTCTAGCCACTGAATTGGAGGGCGACCTCTGTTTCTTTTCCCAGAGACTAATCTTTCCACACATAGTTTTTATAGACATTTATGGGAGAGCTTTATGTGACCATATAGTTTCAGAGCTCTACTTTTGGCTACACACAGAGGATCCAATCATGTTGTTTTTCTAAAATTACTTGTCCTCATATAATCTAGGAGATTTTTGTTTGTCATTAATTTCATCATGCTGCTTTGAAAAGTCTCTATTTTTCTACATAACAATGAGACCCGATTCACACACGTCATGTCATAAGACAACGGGTAGCAGACCTGGCAACTCCGGTGTCATTGGGTAGCGCACAGTTTTTCAACAAATTTCCAGATCACCCAACTGAAGATTGTTTTCACCCGATTTCTATTAACTTTTGAGCGTCAAAAGAAAACACTGACAGTTTGCGTAATGTTCTACAACAACACGGACATTAAAAATTTTCTGCTTAATTTTGGCTGATGTAAATAGAATTTGTTGTACAAAATCGGTGAAGTCAATTATGTTATAAATATCAAATTTCAGTTAAAGGTCCACCTTTTGTCTCACATGTCACCCAAACTCCTGGAAAATGGTCGGTAACATAACAGAATCCAAAATTACAAAATACAAAGTGGCAGCCAAGCGACCAGCTTCGGCTACGGTTGCAGACAGTGAAACAGAAAGTGAAAAGTCTGATGCCCCGAATATAGCAAAGACGCAAAAATACGACGGATAGGGCAAATATACTTGCTGATATAATCCTCCTTGGTTACAGAATTGTCCTGTATGTGCTGCTCTCGTGATAAGACCATGTTTTACTGCATTCCGTACAATGACAACATTTCGAGCAACCACCAAGGTTCGAAGAATGTAAAAGTCAATTGCAAGAGACAGTTGCACGAGAACAATGTTAAAGGTACCAATGATCAATGAACCGTCGTTGAAAAGTTTGTCACCAGGGTCGTCCATTCCTATCGACACTACAAAAGCAGAAGTTATGGTCACAAATTTAAAAGGCCAACATAACATTCCTATCGCTACTTTTGATCACTAAAGACCTTTTTGATAGCCATTTTTCAGAGAGGAAAATCGCTTCTCAGTATTCTTCTGCTCGGACTAAGACATGGGGCCCCATTGTCATGCAACTTTTGTAGAGCTTTGCAGAGCCCTTCCTTTTGTCCAAGGTACTGATAGTTCTAATGACACAGATCTACTAAAAATGAACCAGTTACTACTGGGTTGTTTGACGTTAAACTTTCCAAGGAAGTGTCTAGCCACTCTTATGACATCTGTGATACATACGAAGAAGATTGTGGCAAAGCTTACTCGATATTCAATGCCATAAGTTACACGATTATTACTGATTCAATTTCTCCGACAAACTTTGCTAGCCCAACTGTTGACTATACTAACGCTATAATCGGTGCTAACAACTCCATTGTATCAAGACGCAAAGAGAAGAACTCAATATCTTTACTGCTAGCTGTCCCTGCCATCTCGTTCACCTGATTTCCAGTGACAAATGATTCTTTTACTGCAGTTTCTTGAATAAATATCGAGGATATCTTAATCAATCTATATTATTGGTTCGATAGGAGTTCAAAATGTAAAGTTAAGCTTCCTGAATATTATGATTTTGTGACCAAGAATATCAGCAAGCTCTCAAAGATGTTTTATTTCACTGGCTATTATTGGAAAGGTGTATTGATCGGGTTCTGAACAAGTTTCCTAGTCTGAAGTCATATATTGAGTTGGAACAATTTGCTGATGAACTCTTTCATAGATTTTATGCAGCATATCATGATCCCATCTTGGTTCCAATTTTTACGTTTCACAGTGCTTCAATTCAGCTTTTAACCCCTTTTAACAAATTGTTACAACGTGAAGAGCTAACAATACAAATCTTACAAGATGCCATGCTTACCCTTGCCAAGAAGATAGTTTACCGTATTGCTGTGCCAGATTGTGTGAGAGACGAATCTGTAATAGAAATCCATCTTTAGGATGATTCAATCTTTAAGCCATGCAAGAGTATTTTTGGAGGTGAACTTACGAAATCAACACTAATGAAGCTTTTAGATAATGGTGACATCTCCGAAGCACAATACAACAACATTTTTTATGCTGTTCATTGCTATTTCAAATCTGCACCGGTCTACATGCAAAACAAATTTTCTTTAACTGACGAGCTACTTGCAAGTGCCAGGTGGGTTGATGTATCTCGAAGGATAGAAAGCAAACGGGAATGTGTGGAACACATTTCAAATAGATTTTCTAATGTATTGTTTCATTTAACTCAAGATAAACTATTTTATGAATGTTCTGATCGTCAGACCTTAAGTAACTGATGATGACATTGGCCAGTCTGAATGGAAAGAAGCAAAGCTGGTTGTCAGTAAGGTCGAAGATGATTTGTCAATGTTTCATCATAGAGTGGATATTCTGTGGTAATACATTGCCACACTTTAATTTCCTGATACTAGCAATTAGCGTTTAAAGTTTCTGATTCGTGTTGCTAAAGTAGTTGCTATTCTTCCTCACAGTTATGCTGAAGAGGGACGATTATTTAGCATTTTTTGGAAGAAGGAAGAAGGAAGAAGGAATCATTGAAGCTAGATGGCACATTATCAAGCATTCTGTCCAAGTATGCATAACAGGAATCGGAAGTGCCTTGGCATTCTTGTATGTCTAATTAAAAGATTTTGAAGGATGCAAAAGTGGTAACTACTCGCTATATTGGGGATCATAATTGGTGTTGAAGCTGAAGTCATGATGGAGGTTAAGTACTTAAACACACGTACGGTTAAGAAAAGTTCTTTCAACTATATATAGCACAGTTAAATCTACCATATTTAACAAAAAAATATCTAACAAAACAAAGGTAAAATAAATGCCGAGTCAGCGTATAAACGTAATCAAAAGAGACTGGTAGCTGAAACGACATGTAGCCTGGACAAATTAAGCGAAATATCAACAATTGGTATTAGCTTTTCAGGCGTACTGAAATTTCATTTCTATTATTTAACTGTTTGTGTTTATTTCAAAACAAGCTTTGTGGGTCAAGCAACTAAGTCAGAGCAGTGATCCGTTTGAAGTGTTAAAATATGTTAATTAAATTGGTAATAAGTTGATAAAAACCATGTTTGAGACCTTCAGGTATTTTGCACGATCTCCAAGTTTTTCGTAATTTTTAAAAAGAAATCTCCAGATTTCTATAACCCAAGGGCTGGCAGGTCTGTGGGAAGATATAGGTATTGCAGATTCTTTTCTTGATATGCAAAGGGATCCTGCTTTACATCAAAAGTACTTAATTTTTCTGAAATGCTGCACATCCCAAGCCAATCTTGTGTGAAAATGCAGCATTGCTCTAATTTCTGTTTGACAGTTAGCGACCCAGGCAGTCAAATTCTGAAACGTATTCTATATTTTTACAAGGTTCGGCTGAGTCTTTTCTGTTGATATAATTTTGTTTTGGAGACATACAGATGCAGACCTTCTCAGGTTCAAAACTCTATCTGCGCAGGTCATAATTTTCGCGCCAAAAGTACACAAAAAAAGAGAAAAGATTTAAACTTTCGTGTTCTTTACATACAGTCATAATGGCAAGAATTACAAGAGAGGAGGATTTCCAAGTAAACAGTTAATGAAAATATAGTTTTTCACGTGTGCTGTCAACGTTTTTAACAGCCATTTCCAGAAGCCAAGTGCCTATAAAATAACTTTTGTTTGTATTCGGTGTAATTGGAAATTCAACCGTATAAATTTTTTAACATGTCACATTCGATCTTGTAGCAAGGTCGGACGATGTTCTTTGGATTTGTCTGTTCTTTGGATTTTTTCTCGTCATGGAAAACGATAATACGATTACCAGTGATTATTAAAAAGTAGGGCCGTTAAAAACATATTATGGGAATAATCAAGAAATAGAATTTTCGGTGCCTCTGATTTGGAAAAGGTCGAAAGATATGTCTCTCTATTATTTTCCCACCAAAACTAATGGTTGTAACAAACTGAAAAAGGCATTTCAACTCACAAAGAATGAAGGTATTGATTCTGTTTGGATCTCTTTTGACAGTGGAAGTTTGGATGTTTTAGATCGCATGTCTAAAGATGACTTTGCCATTGTAGAAAATCTAGAGAATGAAGTATTTAAAAAAGTAGAAAGCCACTCAAGGCAAAAGAGATTTAGAATTGTTGGACCACTTTGTGTAACGTCTTGTATAGAGTTGAATAGAGCGTTGCCAAAACTTCCATACCCTGTTCTTAATATTACGCTGGCTAATGTTACAGCATGTTGTACAAGTTTAGCAAAAGAGGAGAGAGCTACACTATTAAATCTAATTGGAATGATGGGTGGGAAAGTGTCGAAGGATTTTACGTCAGATGTCACACATTTAATTGCTGGAGAAGTTGGTTCTAAGAAATATTCTGTAGCTGCACATTTAAGAAAACCAATTTTGCTTCCGAGCTGGATTCATTTTTGTTGGGAAAAGGGATCAGAAAATTATTTTAATGGGATTGACGGTACTGTTCTGGCAAAGTACAAGTGCCCAATTCTCAAGGGATGTACAATTTGTGTTTCTGGACTTAATGAAAGACAAACTATAAAGGAGGTAGTTATTGAAAATGGAGGAAATTATTCTGCAGAGCTGAACATGAGGACATGTACTCATTTGTTGGTAAAGACCCCACACGGAGAAAAGTATGAATATGCCTCACAATGGAAAATTCATTGTGTCCATCCAGATTGGCTTTACAAGTGTATTGATGCAGGTCATTGGATTGAGGAAGCAGAATTTATGGTTGAGAAGGATACTCAAAAACTTGTGAGCTGTGAACTGCAAAATGTTTCTTCAGTAAATTGCACAGTAGCAAGTAAGACACTTCAATCAACTGGTATGGTAGCAAAAGCTGCTGAGGTAGCTGAAAAATTAAAAAAATCAAGGGAATCCATTTCTTTACATGAAACTACATTGCCAGAAAACAAAAATAAGAAAGTGAAAGAAAAATCTATTAGGACCCCAGAAAAAATAGAAATTGAACCAAGTATTGTAAAACACAAAAGAACAACTAATTTTCTAGAATGCTGTCACATTTTTGTTGATGGCTTTCCCCAGAGAATTTTGGAAACCTTTAGAAAGATTGTTTTGAATTGTGGAGCAGTGCTTTGTGGATTAACTACAGATGGTATTTCACATGCTGTTCTTGGTGAACTTTGTAGTCAGGAGAAAAAGGAGGAAATTTTAAATTTGGATCCACTTCCTTTCGTTGTAAGTGGGAATTGGCTGCTGGATTCATACAGGATTGAAGAACATTGTAGTGAAGATGGTACTTGCATTTTTACTTGTCCTTTTTTAATTGTATTCACATTATTCACATTGTATTCACAATGCCATTTTCTTAGGTAACACAGGATTTTTTATTTCAGATTCTTAGATATATTATTTTTACTGGATAAAGTACAGCTAGTAATTGACATCATATATTCAATTAACACTAAACACAATCAGACTTAAAGTCATCAAAACAAAAGTTTAATACATAATTTGAAGTACTGGGTTAAATATTGCATTTTTAATTATTCTTTTAGGTATGCAGTTTAGAAACATATTTTAAATGATATGATAAATTTATTTCTATTTACTTTTTATTTACTTCACAGTTTATTTCTATTTCATGAGCTCATATTATTCATTTTCTGATCTTTAACAAATTATGTAAATGATATATATTCATACTGTTTCATGGCCAANTGTATTATTTTTATTAGCTATATAATGTTTATTTGTATAAGACATCATTGACACTAAAGAAGTTTGTACTTTGAATATCATTATTTTTACTGGATAAAGTACAGCTAGTAATTGACATCATATATTCAATTAACACTAAACACAATCAGACTTAAACTCATCAAAACAAAAGTTTAATACATAATTTGAAGTACTGGGTTAAATATTGCATTTTTAATTATTCTTTTAGGTATGCAGTTTAGAAACATATTTTAAATGATATGATAAATTTATTTCTATTTACTTTTTATTTACTTCACAGTTTATTTCTATTTCATGAGCTCATATTATTCATTTTCTGATCTTTAACAAATTATGTAAATGATATATATTCATACTGTTTCATGGCCAAATGGTTGCTTGTCTTCTGATAAAATCTTGACCAAGTTGCAGCAGCAAACTGGAAGTTTATGTGCTGAAGTTCTTGAATAATAACAGGAAATATTAAATTTGAATATGTTATTATTATGGCAGAACTAGTAATGATGTTTAAAATCAAATCTTTCCCAAAGTCTTACAAATGAATAACAAGAAGACATTCAGTTGGGCAACCTTGAACATAATGATGTTTGAAAAAAGAAGTCTAAAAAAAGCTACCTGCAGATCTAAACATTTACTGCAAGGTAAATATGGCAGAACTAATAGTGATCTTCAAGGTCAAATCTTACCCAAGATCTTGCAAGTGTATAACTTGAAACAATTTGACATAGTAAACCTTAAATATAATAAGTTGAAAAACAGTTTAAAGAGAAAATCCAACTGCAAATTTAAGCATTTATTGATTTGTAGATTAAAGAAACAATTAAATAACAGGACTGCCCTGATGGGGTATCTGTCAAGGAGAGGCATGGAGTGACATTCTTAGCATAGGCTGAATACAAGATGTTTCATCTAATACCACAATAATCATTGAGCCTCGGAGTTAATTTCCTTTTTCCTTTGAGTTTTATGGCAATTGCTTCTGGTATTGTTGTAACATAAAAGTGCAAAGATAATGATGGCATTGCCAAGAATGAAGGAGCTGCTGTGGTATCAAGCTATGGTAATGATGTTGGAGAATATCGCACACCACAGAAAATATAGTTGGTTGTTCATTTAAAACATTGGAACTTGGGCCACAGTCAAGACTAGGTAAAGAATTTGGTTGTGGGTATTGTTGATTTTTACATGGGGCTTTACATCTCTGTTAATGAGAATTTTGTATTGGAAGTCAGTCCTGTCATATAGGATAGTGACCTTTGTGATTCTGATATCAACAGGCACTTCAATTTTCTTTAATGTAAATTAAGTACAAGATGGGAGAATATTAACAAAACATATTCAAAGTTCTGAATAAAATGTGAATTAAAAATAACACAATTGAACTTGTTAAACCTTTATTGAAAGTGATTACTGAATCAAATAAAAAAAATGACCCAGTCTAATTTCAAACCTATCAATATCCTGCTCAAGATATAAAAAATATTGTCAAGTACCAGTTTAATATGATAAAAATGTAAAATGTTTGACAGCTAATGTGAAACAAGGGGTCTGAGGTCATCTGTCCTGTAATTCTTAATGTACTATTTACTGAAAATGACTAGTTTTAAATGCAATGAACAGTACATCTGAATTATAAAGACTAAATCAATATTAAACATACTATAATATGTTAGTTGATCCAGTATTACTTGATTATTCTATAACATAAAAATTTACTCAGCAAAAAGAACTCTGGTCTCTAATTTTGTTAGGCCACACAATTTCAAAGAATTATAGGGCCAATTAAGTCATTGGAGAAGCTTGTTAAGTCAACTCTTGAGGTTGTTGAAGTCATTTACTGAAATTTATATTCAGACATAATCTAAAGAAACACTATTGCTTTATTGGGACAGCTCACTCTTGTATCTTATATCTTAATGGTGCTTAATGAAAAACGAATTCAGAATTAGTTATATTTATATCATGAAATAGAAAGATAGCAACTAACTAGCTTCTTAATTTAGAACTCTGAGTTTCTTGCTTTTACACTCAGTAGCTAAATATATTTTGCTGATAAGTGTAAGGCTGTAATATAAAAGTCAAAGGTCTAAACTAAGAACTAGTTTTCTTCCTATTTCATGATGTATAGGTAGTTGTAAATTTTTCTAACTATTCAGCCATTGCTTCTTATCTGGCAGTTATATGCCATCAGTGGTATACAAGAAAGTCTTTACTGTTATACCTGCTACCAGATATTTAACAGTATTCACCTGATTTTGACTCATTTTATCTTGTGTACTTTCCAATTAAAATTACAATAACAAGGAAATTTGAAAGAGCTTTATCATGCCTTAATTCATTAGCTTTTGAAAAGCTTACAACTCAAGAGATGATAAAGCTCTTACATCTGTGGCTTCCTCTGAGCCCATAAAATTCAGAATTTTCACAAGGAAATTTGTCAAACTAAACTAAAATCCCAAATAAAAAATGTAAAGTGTTGACAAATCAATATAGTAAATTTTGAATTTCAAATCTTAATTTAAATGTTTTAATTGTAGAATATTCATTGGTTGAAAATGTTGATACTGGAGAAGCGACTGGTGCAAATAACAAAACAGAAGAGATAACTAAGCTGAAAAACTCTATTGTTGAGCCTGCATTGGAAGCTGATTTAAACCTTGAAAATGAAGAAGATGATGATTCAATATTGCAGCAGTATCTTGGTATGCCAGAGTACAATCAGCATAGTAGTTTTACTGGAAAATTGGAAGGGTTGACTAAAGGTAATTTAGATATGTCTGTTGAACTTATTTGTTCAATCTGTTGAATTGTATGTTGTAGGTTTACACTTCACATTTTTGGCACCTGGCAAATATGGCCAGAAGCATGCTTAAAAAAAAAAAATATATATATATATATATATATATAAGATATGATAAGTTGGAATTCTTTCCAACTTATCATATCTTATATTACGCTCTGCATTTATGTATTGAGCACTTTAATACGGATAACCGAATCGAAAGCTTTATATATATATATATATACACAAAGGGTTGTATATGTAGTGAAGGGAGCTCAATATTTTGTAAAAAATAGAATTTAAATAGTAAATATAGTAAATTTGAGGAACAGCTACTATTCTTTTGGATTAATACATAAAACATATAGTTGCACAGGAAACATAGATGTACCTCAGGTTTACACTCACTCATTGCACGGTTTAATGTCACTTGTTCCCAGCGGCTGGGGTTGGATGCACTTCTTTGCCTTGTTTTCCATGAATTACTGCTCTCCNGCCCATAAAATTCAGAATTTTCACAAGGAAATTTGTCAAACTAAACTAAAATCCCAAATAAAAAATGTAAAGTGTTGACAAATCAATATAGTAAATTTTGAATTTCAAATCTTAATTTTAATGTTTTAATTGTAGAATATTCATTGGTTGAAAATGTTGATACTGGAGAAGCGACTGGTGCAAATAACAAAACAGAAGAGATAACTAAGCTGAAAAACTCTATTGTTGAGCCTGCATTGGAAGCTGATTTAAACCTTGAAAATGAAGAAGATGATGATTCAATATTGCAGCAGTATCTTGGTATGCCAGAGTACAATCAGCATAGTAGTTTTACTGGAAAATTGGAAGGGTTGACTAAAGGTAATTTAGATATGTCTGTTGAACTTATTTGTTCAATCTGTTGAATTGTATGTTGTAGGTTTACACTTCACATTTTTGGCACCTGGCAAATATGGCCAGAAGCATGCTTAAAAAAAAAAAATATATATATATATATATATATATAAGATATGATAAGTTGGAATTCTTTCCAACTTATCATATCTTATATTACGCTCTGCATTTATGTATTGAGCACTTTAATACGGATAACCGAATCGAAAGCTTTATATATATATATATATACACAAAGGGTTGTATATGTAGTGAAGGGAGCTCAATATTTTGTAAAAAATAGAATTTAAATAGTAAATATAGTAAATTTGAGGAACAGCTACTATTCTTTTGGATTAATACATAAAACATATAGTTGCACAGGAAACATAGATGTACCTCAGGTTTACACTCACTCATTGCACGGTTTAATGTCACTTGTTCCCAGCGGCTGGGGTTGGATGCACTTCTTTGCCTTGTTTTCCATGAATTACTGCTCTCCGTACCGGATGATCCACAGTCAATTCTTCATTTATATTTTAAAAGCTTCAAATCAGCTTTCATGTTTTCCAACTGTTGTTTCTTTGAACAACCAATGTACTTACCATCCACTTTAAAAGACAGCATACATTTCTGCCAACTATTGTCACTCATCTGACTGATGTGGCCAAACCATCTAAGCCTCCCACATCTTATAACTTCTTCCAGAAATGTTATGCCAAGGAGAAGTCTAAGGTGTACCATTGGACATCTGTCTGAGCGTTAAGATGAACAAATCCACCTAAACGTATAGTTATCATTTCTAACCAGTCTGTTTAGATCTACAACAGTCATAGGCCAGGTCTCACTTACATGGAGTAGAACTCCTCTAACACCAGAAACAAACACACAGCCATGTGCCCTCAAGGAAATCCCTCTGATTGTGAGGATTGGCAAAAGCTCTCGAAATTTAGACCAAGCAGATTTTATTCAAACAGTGATAGCATCAGAACAACCACTAGAATTTCCAATGACATCACCCAGATAACAGAATGTTGTAACATATTCAAGGTCCTCGCCATCAAGTTTGAATATTGGTGCTGAAGACTGAGGGACAGGGTTGGAACATTGAGGACAAACAAAATTTTTAACATGCCTCAAGCTCCCCATGGTTTTAGAGCAACCTTTATGGAGCCAGCGTTCACCTTGAATGCAAAAGGTTGAGTTAGCTCTGATGCCCTTCAGACATAGAGTTTAGAATAAAGGAACTTAAGTCTTTCCAAGCAGAGTTTACATCACATGTGTTAATCAGAGTAGTGAGAGTAGCTTCCTGGACAAGCAAGCAGAATTGACCGGATATTACAGGATCCTTTAACTTCCAGATCCATCTGCGAGTGGGAATGGCTTTAGGTTTGACTATACTAGCCCGAAGTAGGATGTCTGAAACAAACAATTTATGTTGAGGGGTACATTCTTCACTATTTATCACTTTTGTGTTCTGAATGTGCTTCAATTCATTTCTACACACAAGTATGTAATCAATCTGTGATTTGCACTCTCCTGAACTATAAGTTTACTTTCCTCCTTGGCAAAGAAAGTATTGCAGACATGAAGGTTAGCGGCAGTACATAACTCAAGAATACGGGTACCTTCTGCATTTCTAAGGCCAAAACCTTTACCACCATGAACATTATCGAAATCAACTACATTTACTCCAACATGACCATTAAGGTTGCCACAGACCAGAATAAATTCCTCATCAGGGACATTTGAGATTAAATAAAGTAATTTAGCAAAGAATTTATCTTTTTCACTATCAGGTAGGCCACTCTGAGGAGCATAGGCACTAAAAACATGAGCAATCAATTTACCAATCATAATCATCCAAGCAGAACAAAGGCACAGATAGATATCCTTCTGGAAACTGTTATAACAATCTCACCAGCTCTACCTTTCATAGTTCCTACATTAAGAGAACCAATTTGGATCTTTTTTGTATAATTAGAATTTTTCATAATTGGCTACCAGGGCCACATAATTATGCACAGGCCCACTAGATAAGGCTTCTCGCCACAAATTTCAATTCACAACTAACTAATGTGTGATTTTCTCTTAACCAGACATTCCCACAGAGAATTTTTTATTTATAGATATACTGATGACTGATTTTGATTGTTTATTGAAATTTGTACTATTCTTTAATTGAATTTGAGTAAAAATGACCATAGTAAATTAAGTTTCATTGTTTTTTAGACATGCAAATAGAAGATATTTTCTTTCAGGGCATTCAGGGAAGTTTGTAAACAATCATACTTTGTATTCTACTATATGATTGACCTGAATACCCTTTAAATATTTTATGTATTATATTAATTCCTCCTTAGTAACTATCACAATAAAATCCCTCAAAAGACCACCTTTTGAGCCCAGGAACTGGGAAAAAGTATATTAAGACGAACAAAAAGCTTCCCAAACCCTTTAGTCACAAGCTAATGAGTGTTTGTATTTGAAATGTATTTTTATATTTTATTGGACATTATGCTTTGCAGTAAGAAACTATTTTTGTTCTAAAGAAACAACATTATTGTTTTTGATTTTGTGAAATAAATATTGAAGGAAGTAATTTGAATTTGAATTCTTATTAGCATAGTTGGGGTGAGATACCTAATGAAAGAGACAGGGGAAAAACGCATTTAAGTAAAATATATGTTTGTAATTCGTTTCTTAGAGGCACAAATTGAAGCAAAGGTGCTTAAGAATTTGAAATTTATTGTCAAGAGATTTAAAGAAGAAGAAGAAGAAGAGGTAAAACACCTTATTGAAGAAAATGGAGGTACAATGACATTTACGGAAGCGGATTATGTCATAGTGCCTGCTGTTTACCAGAGCAAAGAAATTGTGCCACAAGAAAATGAGGTACTAAATTCAAATGTATTTTGTAGGGCAGTTACATGGGTATAAACTTTTTTTTGAAATAGAGCTTTATATTATCATTGAAGAGTGAACAAAAAGCAGCATGGTACTGTACACACTTTGTTGAAAGCGTGTCATGCTTGAATTATAAAGTTAGTGTAATGATATCACTTGGGTAGAAGCAATACCCAAATGCATTTTTAGTGAAGTTCCCTATAAGCCTTCTTTCCTGCGCGTTGATCCAAGATAAATGGCTTTTTTGAATAGGAACCATTTTTGGGTTTCTCAATTAGTGTCGGCTTCACTTTTATTTTTTCTTAATACTCCATTGTACGGTAATTACTTTCTGATATCTTTCTCCATGGACTGTATTCTTAGAAGGGCTGATGATGCACTGAATTAAAGGAAGGACCCAAAAATTTAATTCGATAACATTGGAAGGACTTTTAATATAATATTCTATTGGTCGACACCAGGAAAAGTAACCGGGCCAGTATTTTCTCCATAGTGCAGTGAAAATCGATTGGTATAGCTAGTTACGGTTACAGTGCCACTTTTTTACGAGAACTTTGACCAGATTATACCTCTCTTTAGTCTTTATGATCAAATGAGATTTCTTTCACTTACTACCTACTATCTATCTATCCATCCATCTATCTATCCATCTATCTATCTATCTATCTATCTATCTATTTATCTGTCTATCTATCTATCCATCTATCTATCTATCTATCTATCTATCCATTTATCTATCTATCTATCTCCGTGTCCAGTATATCGACGTTGGCGATCATGCCCCCCCCCCCCAAATGTCTCTGTCCTTTGTATGTTGGATGATTTCACTTCCTGACCAAGATTGACCAATTATTCTCCTCATGCTAGCCATATAGCCTTGTCGCTGTCAGCCACGAGCTCTTTCACCCCCAATTTTTCCTGTGCTAACTAAATTTTCAAGCTTTCTTTTCCACATACATGACCGAAGAAAGACATTTGCCGCTTTGTAATCACATTGATTAGACTTTTATGTGCTCCAGCCCTGTCTAAACAATTTCATTGCTTTGCCTATCTAACCATGATACTCTTAGCATACGCCTGAAAAACCATAATTCTAAAGATTTTAATTTTTTCTCCATATTCCTGCGTACTGTCCATGTTTCACAACTGTATAAAAGAAATGACCATACATAAGATTTTAATATTCTTTTTCTTGTATCCAACTTGATCTTTCTGTTCGTCAAAATATTTGCTAGATATTTGAAAGCTTTATACGAAATACATGTCTCTAAAGAAACATCTCTGTGAAGGTTTATTGTGTTTGGGCGCCTTTAATAAGAGTAAAGGAGTGAAAAACGGGGTTCAAGCATAGACAGAAATTATTGGATAGTGCTAACATCAACTATGACTTTGATATAACTTTTAAAATGTCCACGTGTCAGCAGAATCAGTGATACCAGCTGTTCACCATTTTCTCCAGGACATTTTGAAAAAAATCAACAATAAAAATAAAAATAAGTAAAATGTTCCCTTTCGCACATAAATTGCTTCTATTCTGGCTGAATCTTAAAAATGAATTCATTTTTTAGATAGGGACAGCTGAATTCCATTTTATTATAACACTAAAAAATCCTCGGTGTAAGCATTATTATCAGGAAAATCCGGTGTAACACACTTCTGGGGTTGCCATTACACCTCTGAGGGGACTGATAGGAATAAGGTAGATTCGAACTGTTAGTGCTTTCTCAGTCACTACAAGTAGAGGTGTTTTAATCGGTAATTGTTTTGATTTGTTTCCATATTTTTGTTTGAATTAAACTTGGGATGTATTGACTTTTTAGCTTTTTGAAACATGGAAATTTTAAAACTTTTTGCATAACTTACTTAAACATGGAAAAATGAAGTGAAAAAAGAAAAAAAAGACTGACGTAAAAACTGCACAGTAACCAAACACCGATGTAAAGATAAGAAAATAGTAGGAAAACGAAATAGAGAATACAAGTGTAATGCATAAAATTTTTAATTGAAGCTAAACATTATGACGTATTTATAGTTCAGAGAATTCGTTATCGTTCGGCAAATTTGTGCTTTTAAAAAAGTAAGATAACAGAAACCTCACCTGTTTTGCTTGACGTTATATTTTTTATTTGTAACAATCCTAACTTGAAACCTAAGTTTACTCTGATTCGTGATTTTGATATAGGTTTGTATTCTAATGCCTCCCTTTTCTGGACAACTCCGCCTTTGTTTGGGGGATTGATAATGTCGGACTCTATCCATGCCTTTTCCCCATGACTTCGTTTGTGTCGAACCCATAATATAATATCAGTACTGGTCGTATTCCTTCCTCTCTTTTTAGACTAACAACATTTTCTCTTTGCAACCGACGTCACCACAGCGAGTTTTCCTCTCTCATTATCTTCAGCCAACATTTTTTTCCATTTTACAAACAACCATTCTATATAAATGTATTAGAAACACGACATTAACTTTCATAATTGTATATCGAGGCTCGTTTACTGTCAGGATATGATACGTTTTGAACCTGGACTCAATTCTGCTTCCCAAATATCAGGGATACAGTTTCACTTAAAGCTCTGTATTTAGTATTTCTCAATAATCGATATTCAATAAAGTTTAGTTAAGATCAATCATTATCTATAAAATTGAAGATTCTCAATAGTACTAGTAGCCGGCCTCACGTTGTTATATTTAGAACAATGGAGTGCTCAATATTATGGGGGTTAGGTTGAGCGTTGCGGAATAGAAATATCAACTATATTACTCATATAATAACTATTTTGATATGTGATTGCTTTTTCATCAGAAGTCAATAATAAGAATCAATTTTGGGTTTGTGTTCCAGTCCCCCCTTCTTACAAGACCCTCATTAAATTTTATACTCCTGGTGAGAGCTCTACAATTTATTGGGTCAGGGTTAGTGTGCAATCAATTAATATATATATATATATATAATATTAAAATGATAAAAAGTTAAGAGCTACTGGAATGACTTAAGTTTCACGCACGATCAATGCGATCATCAGATTTTATAAAGCTCTACTATGAATGTATAGAGCAATTTTGGTTTGTAGGGTATCCGTTAAGTCTTTTACACACACACAATTGTTATATGTATATATATA